>CAIGRT010146370.1:0-12776 GCA_903798405.1 Fraxinus platypoda | reverse complement strand
GGGACTGTAATTTCCTCTTTATTTATTTTCCTTTGTAGCCCAGCCCATTATGGGACTGCTAGCCCAATAGATTATCTGTTCTTTTGGTATTTAAGACTCTAAAATGTCTTGTAGGATTTTTGGTCGTTTTTGAAATAAGAAAGCGTTTGTTAGTGTATTTGTAGATTCGATCTACATCATAATGCCTCAAATTGAACATCTGTGAATGCCATATTTTCTTTTGTGGAACCTAATCAGATTCGCTCCAAACTGTTTCTTCTATGTTAAGTATGGTCATGCCATGTTCAGTTTTTGAATATTTGAACCTAATTAATGATCACAAAGGAAAGAAAATCAATTATGTGGAACAAAAATGACGTGTGGGTTAAAAAGCATGATTTAGAATGCTATAAACATAAAGTGGTCTATTTTAATCAACTAACCAATTTACCCACCAAGACGTTGGATATTGCTCGGTTCGAGGCTCTTCGAAACGGCGAAGAAATTTGCAATTGCTCTTCGATTTATCATTATGGTATCCTTTCATTACACTCTTTCACTCGCATAAGTTTTGATTTTTGGGTTTCACCTCGCTTTTGCTCTTCCATTCAATCTCTCCTAGTTATCCTCCATGCATCTTATGCATTCTTGAGCTGGACCCTTAGCACACGTTTGGTTCTAATACAAAAGTTGATTAAAATTTAAGTTAAATTCAACAATTTATTTTAACAACACATTTTATGAATTCCACAACTTTTCAACCACACATTCGATCAAGTTTTATCAAAATCTACTAAAAAATATGATTTTTATCTAAATCAAATATGAGCTTAATGTTAGGTCGAATTCTTGTCATATCTATCTTTTGAATCTCTCCTTTTGCCACCTATTTTAACATAAAGTTGCAGTTTCATTTTCATTAATTGTACATTTTAAACATGAATAACATGTCATATACTATATTTTTAGACATGATCATAGATTGATGCAAAAAGAAATCATTAACTGAGGCTCCATTTGGTAAAATTTATAAATCGTCGATTTTATTTTATTTTCAACTACATATTTCAATAAATTCACAAATAATATCTACTTATTCATTGCGTGTTCTTGGGGTTGAAGTTTTGTATAAATATATCGTCATGCTATTATGTTTTTTTTAATTTAAGTTGTTTTCTTTCTAAGAGATAGAATAGTATAATCCGTATCAATCATTTCTATCTATTTATAAATTATTGTCACATGGCGACTAAATTATTGAAAAAATTTAATGTAGATGAGATGATTCATAGTAAAGGTAAAAGGTACAATAATTTATATTATTCTTGAGAAACTTTCAATTAGATACATTTCACATATCATGCGATTTATAACATTATTGGCTCCAACAAATACAGACAGAACAATAAAGCAAGAAAATGACATTGACTTTTGACACTCTTGTGACTCACAAATTCCAAGTATAGGATGTGGATATGAAACCAAACAACATTTATACAATTCCCTCCATGTCCCTTTTACACCACACTAGTGTATATAAATAAAGGTTGTATGGATTAAATAAGAAAGAAGTTTTAGATTCCGGCAACACACTCAGGCGGGGTAACTGGGTACCGGGACTTGTCGGTGCAGTAATCGTAGATCATATGGTTCATACGAACCCAACGGTATCTCCTGGCCTCGACCGGGCTAAGTGCTTGATATGCAGCTCCTTCCCACCAATTGTTAGCATTTGTGGCACAATTTTGTGGGCCTGGCACGGGGCAACCTTCGATGTCGAAATCCTTGTAGTATGCATAGAATGGGGCCTTGCTCCAATCTATTTTCTCAAGGCCACCCCTTGTTGCCCAGTCATCAGCTTCCCATAAGGTGGAAAACACTCCCATGGGCTGGAACTTTGGATATGGAATGCCTTTGGCTTCGTTGTTCTTGTAAACCCTAATCGGTACTTCGTCGACATAGAAGCTACAAAAAAAAAATTCAATAATGTTTAATTAGTATAAACTTCGTCCACAACTTGTTATGGAGGCTTGCTATGAAGATGACTCGAAAAACGATGACAAGAAGCATGTCATAAGAAATTTTGTATCTTTAGCTAGCTGTCATTTGGAATGGTCAAATTATTTGATTTATTTCATTGGCTGAAAGTCATATCACGTCAATCTTGCTACAGTGACATGTTGAATGACAGGTTCAATGACAGAGAAAATACGTGTCAATACATGATTGGACAATTTAAAAAATAAAAAAAAAAAAAACACAACATCCAATCACCTGCCACACCACCATCACCTCCATCCCTATCCAATGAGCATTATTCTATTCAAGCCACCCTTGAGTTTGTATTTTATCTTCTTTCTTTTCAGCATAATGAATACATGACCTCTTTGTAGCTAGTTTGATTAAAAAAACGTTATTTAAAATGAATAAATTGTCCCAACTTACACAACATGACGATGATTCCACATTATTGTGTAAGTATGGAATTCTGCAGAAGGATCAAACCAAAGGTTGATCCTTTGTTCCCTGTCTCCTTTCCCATGAGCATAGACATTAGTTTGTACTGTGTAAGGCTGTCCGGTCCGGTTACCCAAGAATTCAAAATCTAGCTCGTCTCGTACAGAATCTGTGTCTGAGTTCATCTACGACATAATAAAACATACAAATAAATACGTGCCCACAAAAATAAATTCGAGGTATTGGACTAAACAATAATATACATGATTAAAGTAAAAAAGAAATTTAAATCGCATAAGTTGTTTTGCATAAAATTGTTCAGTACAACGTAATAAACATGTCATTAAAGAATAAACTTACGTAAAAGGCCGTGACTGTTCCTGCAGAATCACCAGGAACGAGCTTGATTTTAATGCTAACACGTCCGAACAAATACTTGTACTTGGAAGCAAATCCGCATCCTAATTAAAATTCAAATACTGCTTTTTTATCATCTGATCATGGTTAAAATCTGCAAGTAGTTCCTACAAGGCATGGCAAAAACTTGTACCTGAATTTTGATCTAGAACAAGCTGGATGGCTCTTCCTCCATCAAGTTGCCTGATATGAGAGTCCGACCAGGTAACTTGAAAATCCTGTAAAAACGTGGCCGGTCGTGCACTAACAGATGACGACAATGCCAGAACACATACGATAACAGACAGAAGAAAATCTTTCAAACCCGAGTATGCCAATTTGGCCATTTTTCGTGTTATAAATTATTTTAGTTTATCCGTTCATGTGTTTATGCTGAAGAATTGTGGGCTTATTTATATGCAGAAGTCGAGAGAGAAGTGAAAAGGACTATTTGAATTGGAATGGAAAGGTCTATCACAGAGTTAGCTTTCCATACAGCTAATGGCAAGTCATCGATGGACCCTCCTCTCTGATCTCTATCCAACCCTATTATTGATGTATTAATCATTCATTGATTTCGTATCTTCCCGCCAATAATTCGATGTTTGTTTTATAATCTTTTAACCTTGTTCGTACCATTCTAATGTATACTAACGTAATTGCTTATTTGACGCGACATGCACATATATATTGGGAAAAAATTTGGTGTATTCTAACGTAATTGCTTATTTGGCTATGTCAAAGAGGCTAATATAATTGCTTTATATTGAAATAAGCAATTCCATTAGTATATCTAAATTCAGGGACCAAGCGGGTTTTAACCTGATTTTTAAGTGCATGTTTAGCTAAGTTGGTAATGTTAAGATTTGGGGATCCATCTTAAAAGGTCAACCTNCTATCACTTCTGTTAGGTGGAGACTCATTATCCACTTAGGTTGGGAGAAGTGATGTGGTGATAAAGGATTATTCCAATGACTCAGGATCTATGGAGGTCTACCAGTTAGACATGGGTTGAGTGATTAGTATTGTGAGCATGGTGGACGATGAGGTGAGATATGTGTTCTCGAGGTGTGAGCAACATGGAATGGGATAGGATAAGTGTGGTGAAATCTTTCCATGAGGTCATTTATGCATTTGTTGCATATGTGTTGACCGTGTGCTTGATTAACTTGGTGTTAATTTGTTGTTCTATGTGAACATGTCCTTTTTAAAAGGATCTGTGTTATCTTATATGATATCTGTTAAGAATTGGAGTTCCATCTTAAAAGGTCAATCTTATTAAGAGGAGTAACCCAATCCTTTATAAGTTGGTTTATGTTTACATCTTTATTCGATGTGGGATTCTATCTCTTAACAGGTAAAACACGTTTTACTCACACATTCGTAGGATTCACAATTATTACTGGCTTATTTACCGATTACCACACATTAATTTTGTAGAATCGCAACTTATAATTACTCAAAAACACTCCCAAGCAAAGACTGAACTTACATGCACAAATTCAAATAAGAATTGCTAGTGAAGGAAGAATTTTTGGAGATAAAGGATGAACTAAGGAGAAAGCCGAATATCCGAACAGGCGAGTCAAATTATGTCATCTAAAAATTTAACTTAATAGAGAGAAATGAAAAAGTAATTAATCTAAATTATGTCTTTAACATTAAGTACTCATTTGACTTGTCGATCGTCAATAATAACTATCATCCAATATAGCAAGTGTTTGATTTATATAAAAATCAGGTTTTTAGTAGATTTTGATAAAATTTGATAGAATGTGTGGTTGAAAAGTTGTGGAGGCCAGAAAATATATGGTTAAAATTAATTGTTGATTTTGATTTAAATTTTAATCAACTTTTGTAGACTTGTAGTCGAAACAAACAAGGACATAATGTAAGAAAAAAATGTGTTCAAACACATTTAGAAAATAAAATTTGACTTTCAAGAAAACATAACTTACCAATCATACATACTCCTAATCATGTAGTGAATGACATGACATAAATCTAGTAATACTTTGTATTTAGCACCACTTACATGTAGAGATAGATGGCAAATACCTTTCTCGTGTAGCATGAAATTTAATTCGATCCAATCCCAAAGTCTAAAACAATGGGTCCATTGATCAAGGGACCACCGCTCGTGGCCAAAAACAACATCTGGATTCAGGTTGGCACTGTGTAAGGAGGCCATATGGCCACAATTCTATTAATGGTTCTGGATGGAACCTTCTCTTAGATACCTTGTCAAGGTCGATTGAACATAACTTGAGACGTGGTCCATGGTGCACCAATTAAAAGTGTTTGCATAAAACTTTTCTTTTCCTTTTTCTTTCCTTGACCTCAATCACAAGACTATCATTACCGTAAAAAAATACAAGTATTAACAAAAATAACATAAACATACAAATGTGTCACCTATAAGCATGTATAACCATATGGAATATATTCATTTGATTTTGAATTTCGAACTTAAAAAGATGTATATGTTAAGTTGTGAAATCTAATTATTATCGGTACGCGGATCAAATTAGGCCGTCATTAAGGTTTAGAAATATAAGAGAGATAGAAGTTAGAAAACAATGTTTTCAGTTTTTCTCTTGTAAAGTTTTTTTCATTATAATGAATTATTGCAACGTTAGAAGATGACGTAATTCCACATTGATAAGTTCTACAAATCTTTTGTGTTCTTGCGTGTCTATTTTTTGTGCAATTTTGTTGTTCTTGGTTTAACAAAAAAATACTAGTATTATAACTATATATTAACAAAATTATAATAACAAACAATTATGTTACTCGTAGGCACGTCTAATCAATATGGAAACTGCAAAGTTGTTGATTTGTTATTTGATAGTTGTTATCTATTTTTTGGATAAGCATTAGTTATTGAGAGTTATTGAGCTTAGTTTATTATAAGTAGAAATAAATGTGTGCTAGGTGCTCATGTCCTATGGTCATCAATCAATAATGTTTTAATCAAGTTTTTTATTCATTTTTAAAGTTTTTTTTCATATTTTCTTCTTGGTGTCAGAGCCATAGTGAGCACTCGACACGCCACAAGTCTTCTCTTCCACTATCACTTTGCTATTCATAAATGTTGACAACTTCTTTACACTCCTCTTTCATTAATTCTCGTCCATCAAGTACATCCCACAAAATCCAAACAAAACAGAAACGGAAAATTTCATACCAAAATTGACAAATGAGTTCGAGAATAGGTTGATCATCTCACCAATGAATACCTTGTCTTCATTAAATGCATCACATCAAATCCAAACAATACAAAAACAAAAAAGAAATTCACACCAAAATTAACAAATGAACTCATTGCCTGGTGAAAGTCCTTTCATTCATGATTGGATCATCACAATAGGCTTAAACACAACCCATGCAGTATGGAAAGCACTTGAAATGCTTATACACACAGGTAACATATCTTCGCAAGAATGAAGATAAAAATCATTGTTCAATTTTTTCGAATCAAACTATGCCTTCAGCCCCAGCACAATTTGCGGGGATGTTAGAAACATTATGCAACTTGGCAACAGAAACGATGATAATCAAAGGAGCAATAAGGAGACCAAAAAATTTTGAAGTGATAAGATTGTCAAATTCAAGCCAATGGATGAAACCTTAGATTTTTATTTCTATTTCACAATGGAAACCTTAGATATGTATGAACTAATTCTACATTTTATTATGAATTTCAGACTAATCAACATGGACATTACTCACATCTAGTTGGGGCCAAACTTTGTGTCAACAGCAAGACTATCACGGTTATATGGTAAAAATACTGATATTCTTGTTAGTATTCACAAAATTAACATAAAATTGATTTATATCACCCATATTCATACCTAACTTATGGATACATTAGATGAGCTCGATTAATTTAATAGCTTTATTTTGAATTTCCTTTTCTTAATCATATCACACTTTTTTTTACCCTAATTCTTGTTGACTTAGTAATCCAAAATCAATAAGCAATAAATATTGAACAAAATTCAATGGAATAAAACTATCAAAGCAATTTTTATTAGACTAGATGGAACAAAAAAAAAAAAAAAAGAGGCCGAATTCTTGACACTATGTATTTCAGTATTTGGGATGGTTACATTCTTATTAAACCCATGTTTGGTCCGGATTAAAATCTAATTTTAATCCAACTCAAAGTCAAACAACCAATATTAATCACATCTGTCGTGGGTCCCACAACTTTTCAACCACACATTTCAAAAATTTCTATCACAATCTACTAAAAATCTAATTTTAATTTTCACCAAACACCCTCTAAGACTTGGGATAGGTACCATTTTAAATGATAACATTGTTTGAGAGGAATAGAACAACCTCCTTGTATGGTCTATTTTTCTCATCTTTATCGATACGAGATATTATTATTAAAATGTCCCAAGTTAATATTCATTTTAACTTTCGACGGATCTTTTTTTTATATATTAATGGGCTTTGATGTCGTATTAGGACTTATAGTCACATCTTAAATACCAGATTGTTAAAAAGAGTAGCTCAAAATCTTATATATTATCTATTTCTTTTATTTGATGTGAGATATTACCTTAAAAATTCGGACTTGTAAATTGAAGGGAATGAACATTGTCCTTATCAACTTCATTGTCCTATATACATTACTTGCTTGGTGCACCACTTGCCTAGTCAGAATTAATGAGAAGTATATATGGACCATACATGCTTTTAGAAGGCGACAACTCCATGGTGTCGAGGGTTCTTGCTTCTACATTTACCCTTCATTTGGCAAATTTATAAATAGTTTAATGAGGATTAATAAGAGAAAAAGTAATAGATCGTATGAAATGTATGAATAATAATGAGTAGCATCTGTGAAATTATTTATTAATTTTTATCCTAAAGGAGGCTTAAAAGTCCTATCTTTCTCTCAAGAGACGTCTAATGTTATCTATCTATACAGAAGTAATTACTATATATGTCTAGTGCTTCTTATATTAGAAATCATTAACCTCTACATACTGATAATTTTCCTTTTTCGGATCAAAAGTTTGCTCGGCCATGGGTTTATGGAATTCATCGAAAACCCAAAGATCATAAGTAATTAACGAAGAATCGACTAGAATAAAATAAATCAATTTTTGTCTCTCACAATCCCGTTTTCCTGTCTTAGTCTCTGTTTGTTCCAACTTCTTTCTCCATTAATAGAAAAAATAGGACCATTTTTTTCAAAGTTGGTGGGTCCCAACAAGACACAAATGATCAAAAATGGTAGGCAGGATCACTGTTCCAACAGTTCTTTTTCTTCTACTAATGAGCAACAAACAGAACCCTAATGTAAATCTGAAATAATCCTTTGTCAGTAACACTCAAATAACACCCACACAACATAGGTTCAACAAGTAATGACTAATCGAACTTTCGTAGTGGAGCAACATATATTTAACAAGTAATATCTATGCGAACTTTCGTAGTGGATTGACCGGAAAATCTGAAAATAAATTTTTTTTTCCGTAATGTTATCTTCTTTGAAAATTTAAAAAGTTAACAGAGAATAATTTATTTATTTATTTTATATATACCTTCAACACCTTGCTTGATTACGATCTAATCATTACACAATATTCTATATATTTAAAGAATATTGTACGAAAAATTCCAACAAATTACTTAAGTTTACGCAAGAATAATAAGCAAAGAAAAGCATCACAAGTTGACCAATAAACAAAGGAATTCAACTGTCACCAGCCGTCTTCATAATTCATATGAAACATTCAAATCCAAATTAAGCAATAATCAGAATATCAAACTTGACGTGGGATGCACGATTCCTCAACAAATGAATTCAAAGCTTGTAAATTTAATCTTTTTTTCTGCAATAAAAACTTCACATGATTCCTCCCGTAAAAGAGAAAAGTAAACAAGACTGTGCAATTGCATGAAAAGTAGGCAATATTTATATCTTTTTTTCTTCTTTTTGGTTCTTATTTATCACCATATTGAGTCATTGTTCTGTAATTTCAGCTGGCTGAGATGACGATCCCACAAAGAAGTTTGCTCAAAATAATCCTCCTCGGCGATAGCGGGTGCGGTTTTGTTTTAGACCTTATTAATTTTCTGTTCTTCAATAGTTTTTTTTTTTTTTTTCCAATAAAAAGTTTATTGCAAAGGTTTATGTTATATGTTTTAAGTAATTTGTATTAATTTTCGCCGAAAATGTATTTTTGTGATGATTTATTTTGATCAGGGTGGGAAAGACATCTTTGATGAATCAGTATCCTTCATTTCACTGGTTTAATATGTTCATTTTTGTTTTGTTTTCGATGTATGGATGCTTCAGATCAATCATTCAATTTTCGTACGCGCGACGTCTAAAACTCAAATAAAAGTGTGTTTTATCGAATTCATATGGCTCGGGCACCACAACTGCCTTCATAACGAGTTTTGTATGCTCGACTAACAGATTTTATCGAAAGCCTCTCGTCTATAATCTTATCTAATCAGTAGTTTATTGGCATGTATACATATTATTCCGGGGAGATGAAAATTTTGCTACAAGAGCTGAAGTTTCTACAAGAAATTTCACTTTTAAAGTTTTAATGATGAAAATTTTCATTGTCCAACAAGAAATTTTATGTTGTTTCATTGAAAAAGGATTGTCGAGTGACTTTTCAAGACAAACAATTTCATCGTTAAAAGTCAAATTTTTTGTATAAGCAAGCATTTCTTTTTCTTCATTTTTAGCTTGTGATATTATACATTCCACCTCACCTAAGGTGTATTTGTTTAGGTGTTTTTCAAGAAACACACTTGATTGTATAGTTCTTTAACTATGATTCAAGATATGCATACAAAGTATTTCAAAAACAGTACAAAACAACGATTGGTGCTGATTTTATCACCAAAGAATTAGTGATCGATGACAAACTGGTCACTTTACAAGTAAGTTATCGAGTCAAACAGTACAACATACAAGATTTTAACTTATTTTTTTTCTTAATATTGTCCAGTACTGTTTAATCCGCGCTACAAAATTCACGTGCAATTAATGATGTTTATATATTAATGCATGAATTGGAACTTGAACAGATATGGGATACAGCAGGCCAAGAAAGGTTTCAAAGCCTAGGAGTTGCATTTTATAGAGGGGCAGATTGCTGCATTCTTGTGTATGATGTTAATGTACAAAAATCATTTGAAACACTTCAAAATTGGCACGAAGGATTTCTCAAACAGGTAAATATTTATGATTTTACACCATATTCAGCTGATGAATTAATGCCACGTCATCCATATGATTCTTGTGAACACTGTACAATACAATAGACACGATTTTAACTTGTATATATATAGCATTTCAATCATGGTCGTCGATATGTATTCCATGATGTTTTTTAGTACTTTAACTTTCTCAGTACAATGACTCCAGGTACACCCTCCAAACCCTGAGAATTTCCCCTTTGTACTGATTGGGAACAAGGTGGACGTGGACGGAGGAAATAGTCGCGTGGTAAGGGCATATAGTCGTATAATTTTTGTGTAGTCGGGAACTCAATAAGTCCTTTCGACATTGTAAAAGTATCTCTTCTGTCCAGGTCTCTGAGAAAACAGCTAGAGAATGGTGTGTGTCCAAGGGAAACATACCGTACTTTGAAACCTCAGCTAAAGAAGATTACAATGTAGATGCTGCATTTTTGTGTGTTGCTGAAACTGCACTTTCCAGTGAGCCAGTAAACATGTAAACCATTGTCTTTCTTATGCATATGCTTACATGTTTGATATGCTCGACTCGACAGTATTATACACTATTAACCAAAAAAAGAAGTTAAAATCTTTCCCGTCGTTCTGTATAGTACTGTCTACTAATGTTTACTAAACAAGTCCTTCATTTTTGCGTAAATTGCCGTTCTCATCCATGTTAATTCAACCATTTTTTTTTTGTCCAGTTGGGAGATGGATGAAGAGATGCCATCCCATTGGTGAGTATTCCCATTTTTTAGTTATCGACAAAAGACAAGATATTGCTTTTTTTTTTATGATTATATTGTTGAGTACTTTACAGTTCACCTTATCACATTTTTCATTGCTCGACTCGTCTCATTGTACACCGTTCTTTATGCAGTGATCTCCAAGAATCCATTTCTGGAACTGAGCACAGAGGAGGCTGTGCATGCTGAAATCAGGCAATCAAACGTTTGGAATTTCAATCTAATCTATTCATTTAATTCTTCATATTTTTCAAATTATTTTGTTAATCTATTTTTCAATGCAAATCAGGTAGTATCTCTTAAATGTTGTTACCCAACTAGACTAGTACGGAAAAAGTTTGAGAAAACATTTGTTAGATATTGTACTATACAATTTAAGTACTTGCCAAATTAAAGGACTTTGTGTACTTTAAATTTGTCAAATCAAATAGTGTTTAGAGAAAGTAATAAGTTTTCAAGACAAAATCTTTATTAATATTTACTATAGTCTCGAACGGCTGCATGTCTGCTTGTTTGCGCTGTCTGCCGTGCTCTTAGCTTCTTTGAATTGACCGCATCAGGAACTAGCCTTCCACCCATTTGGGTCCCTCTTTGCTTCTCCTCCTTTTCTACCTTACTTCTATTTGATTTTACGCTAACAATACCACTGGTCGATCGAAAGCTTTCCATTTCGCAAAGTTTTCTCAAAGTCAGGATACGTGGTTCGGTTATGAGCCTACGTCAATGGTAAGAAAGTGGCCAAGAAAAGTTTACAATGTAAAAATTGAACATTAAAAGAGCCAAGGCAAGGGCAGATCCAGCATTTTCGTTCATTTAGGGCGAAGACCGTTGACTGTTGACCGATGACCGTTGACCGATCAACGTTCGTAATAGCAGAAAATAAAATTCAATACATAAGTAAATGCCCTAAAACGTAAAAAGTATATACATATGAAAATATAATTCAATACAACTCAAAATACTACAACAAAAATACAACTATACTCTGTAACTGGGCAGGGGCGAATCCATCATTTTCGTTCAGCTAGGGCGGAGATCATTGACCGATGACCATTGATCGATCAACGATCGTAATAGCCGAAAATAAAATTCAATACACAAGTAAATGCACTAAAACGTAAAAAGTATATACATATGAAAATATAATTCAATACAACACATAGTTTCACAATTCACAAATTTTAAGTCATAACTCATAGTTTCGGATAATAATATAACATAAATTCTCATTTCTCATAAATCACAAATTCACAAAAACTAAAAACTAAAAACTAAAAAAACCTAAAATCACATATTCATTATTCATAGCATTATAGCAACTAGCCAAGCCAACTACTAGCAATATTGAAATGAAGAAGAAGCCAAATACCTTTTCCCCCAAGCCCCAGTTGGCAGTCAATCCCCTGAGCAGAGGAGCAGCCGACCAGACGGTAGTCGGCAGACGATTGACAAAGCTCCACTGCTCCTCCAGGCTCCACAGTCCACCCGTCCACTGCTCCATAGACCAGATTCTAGCCCAATAGTACCAGTTACCAGTTCTACCATCCAGACCGCGCCTTCGCCCGAATCACCCGTCTCTCGTCTCCTTCCTATGTCGGTGATTTTGTTGTGGGTTAATGGTAAATTGGTAATGGACTTGCAATTTAATGGGCAAAAGTGTTTGGGCTCATTCTAAATTACATTGGGCCTTACTTTTTAAAATAAATGCCCAAACAAACAATAAGGGGGGAAAAAATCACAGGCGGCAGGCTTCTTCTTCATTTCATCTCCCCGACGGTCGAACGGCGAGGCGGAGCTCTCGACAGATCCAGCACGGACGGCCGCGTGGGCTAGCCAGGTACTGGATCCGCCCCTGAGCCAGGGACTTATCTTGCCCACTCACCATAACCCACATATAGTAATAAAGAACACATTTTAATCGAAATAGTGACCACTGATCACAGAATCGAAATAGTGACCACTGATCACAGA
>CAIGRT010146339.1:0-12940 GCA_903798405.1 Fraxinus platypoda | reverse complement strand
AAAAAATTAGAATACATGCATGAATATGTAGACACCCTAAACTTGCAAATGCATGCACCTAAAGGCCTACTTAAAGAGGTACACATAGCTCTTACCTTTAAGAGCAACGTGAGCAATACCGCAATTCCATTCATCATTTTGACTTGTGAGTTCATTATTTTTAACTCAAACCTTCCTAGAAGAAGATGTCATCTTAGTCAAGCAACTCATCATTTTAGTCAAGTGACTGATTTGATTAGTTAAGAACCTAATCTAGGTAGTGATTGTTTGTTATTCATAACCAAGAGTTTGCGACACCTAAGTCTTAACAAGTGGGAATAAACCTAAGGGTAATATGAGGTTTCAAATTTTGGTCCTTAGATTGTGGAACCCTATGTTGTACACATGATCTCTGTTCTAGGACTCTTACACTCTTGGTCTTAATAGAGGTAGGTACAAATGTGGTTTTAGAAGATGTAGCAATATGAGAATTTGTTTCATTAGATTCTAAACCTCCCATACTTCCATCTAGTTTGTACAATCCTAAGATTTTATTGAGCTTCTCAAGTCCACTAGAAAAAGAGCAAAGTTGTGCATTAGATTTCTCAAGATCACTTACAGGAGCCTTAACCTAATTTTCTAGGTAATCTTTCTCAAACATTTAACTTATTCACACAACTAGTTGATTCTTCAAGTTTGACCTCTAGTATTTCATTTTTAACTCCAGATCATGCAACTTCTAAAGGCAAAGCTATTTGCATTCTTAAACTTAAGACTCTACTCAAATAACTAGTTATAAGCCTTATATATATATATATATATATATCCCTTTCATAATTAGATCCTTCCTATGAAGAGTCAGAATGCTCTAAGTCTTCAACTCTTTCATTCTTTTCCCCACGTTCACTCTTAATTACAAAAGTAAAAGCCAAATAATTTAAACCCTCTTCAACATTAGAATTTAACTTGGATCATCAGAGCTAGACTTGTCATCAGTGAGAGTGACATTCATAGCCTTATCTAGGGTTTCCATATAACTTGGGCACTCAACTCTAATATGTCCAAACCCGTAACATACATGACACCTAACAGATTGAGACCTCTTCCTGGCATCCCTAGTATCTATCCTCTCTTTTATTGATCCTATATTTACTAGAATCACCCTTAAACTTCTCAAAAGGTCTTTTATTTCTCCCAAAGAATATTTTGAATTTCTTAACAAAGTAAGCAAACTCCTCAACTTTTCGTGTGTCATCATTGGTCTTATTACTAGTCTCTTCCTTAACAATGTTGAGGGATAAAGACTTATTTTCTTAAACTGCGGTAGGATAAGTTCTTATGTTTGGAGAGACCTTACACGTTCTTTTATCTTAACTAGATCTAGATCTTTGCTTTTCTCAATAGTTGTGACCTTAGGTCTAAATCTTTAAAGTATAGATCTTAGAACTTTTCAAACAATTTTGGTCTTGGGAATTCGTCCACCTATGTTGAAACTAGAATTTATTTTGTCATTCAATTTCGCATAGAATTCATCATTTTTCATCCCAATTTCCTCAAACCTAATGAATAACATCTGTAGCTTAGAGTTATTCACAATCTTAGTTTCCTTATGTGTGATTTCTAAAATATCACAAACATCTTTAGCAGTTTCACACAGACACTTGTTTAAACTTTTTCGAAGAAATAACCATAAAGATGACATAGACACCTCTACTATTCCAATTACACTCAGCTAGTCTAAGTTCAAATATGAGTAGGCGTAACTACATCATCAACAGATGTAGATGGGACTGTCCAACCATTTTTTACACTTATCCAAACTCTCTCATTCATAGATTTTAAAAAGACTTTCATTCTAACCTTTTATCTAGTAAGCATAATTGTTTCCATCAAAGTATGGAGGAACAGATAATGGTTGACTCATCTAGATAAAATTGGGTCAAAAATCGAAATTAGGCTTTGACACCAATTGAAATAATCAAGGTTTGACCTAACTAACACCTAGAGGAGTTGAACATGTGTAATATGTGAAATTAAAATCAAACAAACAATTACATGCAATAAGTCACAAGTTATTGTATCTAGATGAATTTTGAAATTAGTTTAAACCTTAACAATCAATCAAACATAAATACTAAAACAGTGAAATAATCAACACAAAAATTTGTTTACGAAGAAAAACGCCTTGAAGGACTCTTCAAGAGATAAAAAACCTTTGGACACTTCTTGTTAGTAAAAAATCCACTAGAAAAGATTTGATTTACAGACTTGGTCCAGGCACAACTAAATCTTTGTATCCTCCGACTCCCAACCTGTAATCACCAAAGATCTCTTCGATTGTGTGCTTTAGCACTTTCCAGAACCTCTGAATTTCTTTTCCTCTCGTAGATGACCAAGAATGAACTTGTTCTTCACAAACTAGAACTCCAATCATACTTAGTATTTTGATCTTGTGGTTGAGTCAAGAGAATTACGGAATTCATGTTTGATTTCTACATAATGTTCTCTTGAATGAATAAAGGCTCAACCAACAATAGGGACGAAATATGGCTTCAATATTTATAATATTAAGTGTTTGATGTTGTTTATGACCGTAAAAAGTCATCAAATCGTGATCTAGGGTTTGGCCGAATGTATCGTCCGCTCAAGTGGTCACCTTATGGATAGCGAGTGGAGGCTTGTCCGCTCGAGCACTTCCCTGGAGACATCGAATGGTCACTTTACTGCTAGAATCGCTTGAGCGCTGCTCCTGGAGGACGTTGAGCGTTTTTACCCCGACTTGTCTTTTTGAGCTGCCTTTTGACTCCTTCCAAATACAATCCCAACTCCCGACAACTCGACCCTAATTACAACTTGATTAAATGACATTTTTGGACACGGAACTTTCCAATACACTTTAGACCTAACGGATAACTCTTGTTTTTGAAATCCCTTGATGAACAATAACTTCTGTTCTTTAGACTAGGGTTCGATTTCTGGGAAAAGTAAGGTCGAAGGGTTTTAATCTCGAGATCCAGGTGAAACCAGTGTCATACTCTTGGAGGGCGTTGCAGTGATCCAATATGGGCATATATTCAAATCCCAAATTTGGAGCTCGAGTCGATTTTGGTTTCTGAAGCTTTCGGTATTTGGGGTCATCTATTAGTCTTTGTAATGTGCGATAAAATCCAACTAACTTATTTAAAAAACAAAGATTTTTTTTTGGTCGATGATATCAATAACTTCTTTGTTGGTATCCTCTTCTGTGATTGTCATCGATAATAATTAACGGAAATGCGTCGGAGATAACCGATAATGCTTGTATCTATAATAGCATCCAAAATCACCAAAAATAATTGATTTCCGTCATAATTATCTCAATAATACTGTTGGAGATTACCGATGAAATTTTTGTTGTTTGCTCTATTTAATTTTTCACTATTGTTTTTGAAGAGGGCCCCTGTCAGCTTTGCTTGATTGTTCAGTTGTTAGCCTAAGGATATTGATTTGGGCCATATCTCGAGTTCAGTCTCTCTCTAAAATATTCATGTAATAATTAACTCTTGTTTCAATAATTTCAGGTAGTTCGAAAAATTGTTTTCCTTGAATAGCCAAATAGTTTCTAATACTAGATTATGCATTTAAGCAGTGGAACTAATTGCCACTTCACTAGTTTGGATGGTAATGTGCTACACTTGTTTTCTAAGTCTTTTAACTCGAGTGTGTCCATTAAGTGACATAAATGCTCTCCACGTTCGATGAATATATTCCATCCAATCTATTGGGGCTTGTTTTCCTCTTACTCTGAATTGAGATTTCCTTATTGGTCCATGTCATTTCAGAGCAAGTTGATCCTGCTTGAAAAGTTAAGCACATAAATGACCCTACATCTTGGCTAGCTAGACAAAACAGATTGTTAACAAATAAAGTGCGGCCATTCGTTGTGGAGATTTTGAAATTGCAGAGGCTTGGTTTGATCAAGTATCTAAGTATTGGAAGTGATATCCAATCTATGAAATAATTTGATCTATGGATGGCATCATTGTAAGAAAAAACGTAATGCCATAGGAATTATTACTACAAGGCATAGAGGGGAGGGCTCAACCCTGGACGGGCAGTGAAAACTACCAATTTCAATTCTATTTGATCCATTCGGTATATTTCCCATGTTCATAGAAAAAAAGAAAGTCTATCTTTGTATTTACTAAAGGAATGGATCATAATTACAGAAAACCGCATGGTTTAAATGATCTTCTATATATTTTTTCAAGTGGTAATTGTAGATACTATTGTATCTTAATTCGTGGAGTTCAAATAGAACAAAAATACAATGTACTCCCAACTAAATAGCCGCTACTCAACTAACAAAATTAAATATTAAAAACAAAACAAAACACACACATCAGGTTAGGTCCCCCGGAGCACACAAATGTATAGACGAATAACTTGCGCAAAACGAAATGTTTTTCAATAAGTATTTCATTTTTATCTCGAATAAAGTATTGACAAGTAGAATCAAAATATCCAATCGTAGTGATTAAATCAGAAAGTTATATGGCATAAAAATACATTTCTATTGAGACAATAAGATTACTAAAAGTATAGTAACAAAGAATGCAGCATGATTATACAGTAACTTGATGTGCTTTAAACTAAAAAATTGCAATTACACAAAATCAATCTTAAAAAACTTGAGTCGAACCGTGTTTCACCCGAAGATTCTAAACATAGATGCATCGGTATAGACAATTGCTTGAATTTAAGGATGTACTATGTTGCAGTAGATTCTGCTTGCTTCTCCTTCGGGACGCAGAGACTTTCAAGGTTGAGATCCCCGACACCTCTAGGAGGACCAATGCTACAACGAGCTGTGTTATGTAACACGATGGCATCCTTTATTTTCTGAAACTGCAAAAAGGTACACAACATATTTTTATTTTTATTTAAACCACAAAATGTGGATGTTTCCCAGATTGCTAATAACCAACTGGAGCGACAAAACTCTCTCTTAAGCAACTGCCACTGACACCCGAATCTATTTTTAGTACACTCATTGTTTAGACTTAAATGAACCAAATAGATTTGTCGGTTCAGTTTCAGACATATGAAGCTCCACCCGCAGGGATGGGTGGTGCAATTAACAAGATATTAGATAGCTGCTTTTCTTCACTTTCTACATTAATGAATTCAAATATTATTACCCCTTTTGGGATTGGTCGCTCCTCAAACCATTACAAAATGAAAACCAACTGGTGCCGTCAGTCGGGAGCAATTCAAAATTTGAGGAGAAGAATTTCCCAAATCTTAAGGGCTCGTTTGGCTTGTATTTCAATTTTCAGTTCATTTTTAGTTTTTAGTTTTAAGATTGTTACAAATGCGTTTGGTTTGTCAGTTTGAAAAATTATTTCTCAAAACAATAAATTAAGAAACACGTTTGGCTTGAAATAAATAAAAAAAAAAAATTGTTTTATGACATTTTATTCCATGAAATTTGATTATTTAGTAAAAATAATAATAAAAAAAGTATGTTAATATATTATCGAGTACTATATACATTTTAAAATTTATTAATCTTACAATATTTTTTTCATTACAAAAGCAAAATAAAAATAAATAATAAATTGGGTTCAAAATATAGGAAATAAAAATGAAAAATAATGATGCGTAAGAATATTTTTATTTGTGTTCGTTTAAATATTTTTTGAGAATTTTTATTTAAATAATCATTAAGAGTGTAATCTATTTTTATTTTTTATAATTATTTTTCTAGAAATTATATTTTCAAAATTTATAGTTTTTTATTCTTTAGAATTTACCAATTTTATTTTTAGAATTTAGTTTATTTGAATTTTAGATTTTTTAATTTTATTTTTAACATTTTTAATTTTTAATTTTTAAAATTTTATTTAAAGAAAATTTTATTCAAATGCTTGTTTTCCAAGCTTGTTTTATGTTGTAAGTTTATCCTTGTTTTCGAAAATGCATTTTCAGAAATATCAGTCCAAACACGTTTTCAATGTTTTGCAAAATTGAAAATAGCAAAGCAAACACACCCTAAGTTATTAAATACTTTGAATCACAAGATTCAAATGAACAGTATTGAACATTAGGGGTTGAAATTAGATCGCATTCAATAAGCAAAAGCTCAATCAAGAAAGCAATGTTCTACACAATTAAATTTACTTACTTTTGCAAGAGAACAAGAGAATGACTCCAGTTGTCCATCTGCTCCTCGGTAGAAGTGGAAATAAGGAAGAACCTTTACATTCAAATTCTTGCACATAGGCTTGTTTTCATCAAAGTTGACTTTCAGGAACAAAATATCTGGGTGTTCCTCTGCTGTTCTGCAAAGCTGATAATCAAAAACACTATTAACTCACATTTATTTTCTTGAGATCTGGACATCACATGAAATTATTTCAGTTCAAATCGAGAAAATTGTATTCTTAAGAAAAGAGATGATGTTAGTATCTTAGTGTTCATTTAAAAACTGAGGTGTATTCAATTAGTTTCGAAATCTCAGTGTCATCCAGAACAATATCATTATGCAACTATGGCAATTAAACTGTTTTGTAACAGTTTTGTCCTCCATGCATATTTTTAAAATACAGTTCCCAGTCACATCTAAATTTTGCAGCCCTTGTTAGATATTCTGTCCGCAAGATCGGCCGTTCTTGATTCACGGGAGAAAAGTAAGATCTATTGAATTAGCTTGTAATCACGTTATATGCCCATTCAACAAGTAAAGACTGGGCATTAAATCCCGCACTCTCTGAACAGGTGTAAGAAGACCAAATCAAGCAACTCTATAATATTGGAGATCAGCTAAACATTATACATGCAACATCTATACATCCTCTCGCAAATAAGCTAACATCAAATAACATGACATCTGTTAATAGCTGGTTTTGAAACAAGTTATGGGACCAACTAGAAGATTCTGCAAACTTTTACCCCGGATCTATGTTGTACAAATCTAAGGCTCGAGTTCGGAAAATATTCCTTCCCTTAAATGATAAGACCTTGAACCACAAAGAATTTGAATTAGAAACTTTTACCATGATCACTTAAACCTTGAAGCCAAGACACTCTAGAAGAGGTTTATTTATAATCTTTTACACGCTAAAAGTAGAAGTTTTCATGAGTATAATAATTTCTGATCTATCAAAGGCCACGTGTTGATTATATTATAGCTGTTATGGAAGTGTTTGACACCCATTTTGGAGAAGATTTGATTTGGGATAGTGATTGATGGAAGAATGTGTGGTTAAAAAGTAAGGAGAATTTTTGAGTTTATATGTAATATTATTTTATTGATAGAATGTGTGGTTGAAATGAAGAAAAAGAAAAAAAATGAGAAAGAGAATGAGAAAAAAATGGATGTCAAACAAGGGCTTAGTTATATCAGCTTTTCTTAGCTCATAACTTTGTTTCCAAATAAAGCCCCTATTCGACACCCATTTTGTTTGAAAAATAATTTTTGGAATAGTGATTGATGGAAGAATGTGTGGTTAAAAAGTAAGGAGAATTTTTGAGTTTATATGTAATATTATTTTATTGATAGAATGTGTGGTTGAAATGAAGAAAGAGAAAAAAAAATGAGAAAGAGAAAAAAAATGAGAAAAAAATAGATATCAAACAAGGGCTATATGTCACAGCAAATCACTTGACGACAGATGTTGACCTATGTTTTCACAATATGAATCAAATAACTCCAGGCACATACTTTATTAGCTAATTAACTATACTGCCAAGTAGAATTGGAAAATTTGCTAGTAAGAAGTGCTTATAAGTGCTTATAAGTTGAGTCCTACGAAGTGTGTGGATAAAAGTGGGTATTAGTTGTGGGTCCTAAAAAAATGTCGGGATAAAAATATGTTTTAACCAACTTAGAATGTAATTTAAGCTTTGCCAAACATGCACAAAGATTACCTTTGGAAATAGTGCTCGGCAAGAAGCGCACCATGTTCCATAGAACTCGACAATAACTAGTCTGTCCCCAGCCTCACTCAAAGTATTTAAGAATTCTTGTGTTGAGTGAACGTCAATCATATTGGGGCCTACATTCCTTTCCCACCACTTGGGCCGCTCAGTTTCAGTAACAGTTGCATGTACCTTAATAAAGCACCAGCAAAGAGTCATAATTAACTTTAAAAAGATGAAATAGTATGTGAAACACAAAAACTTACATGCACAGAAAAACATGCTGAAAGAGAGAGTTTTCAACAAAATAGTAAACCTTTTCAGTGAAAGAAGATCATAAAACAGATAGCTGCCTAACTCTAATTGTGAAAACATAGGATGGACAGTAAGAGAAACATTAAACTAATTAAGGGAAAACTGGCAACATGCCCTTTATTTTTCCAAATTTCAAAAAATTCAGAGGATGTTATCCTTCTCCAAGAAGTCCTGAAGAAGACCACCCATCACCACCACCACCACCACCACCACATAATTTGTTACATTTTAACTAAAATGTACTGACTATTGCCTGTTTCTTTATGAACAATTTCAGATTAAAGCAGACGGGAAATTTATGAATAACTGTTAAAGTCATTTAACATTACTAACATAAAATATAAGTCCTGCAAATCTCATAATGGATGCTGAATGCATCATTGTCTATCATTTAGAGCTTACGAGGATCAGAAAAGAGCAACACTCAGTTTAACATGTCTACAAGAGCAACTAGCCATTTCAAAAAATAATGAAAAAAATATTCTAAAAAACTCCAGTTGCTCATTTTCTTATGTGTTGATAGATGCAGATCATGGGGACAGTCTAGATCTTAAAGCCATTTTTTCATCAAATCGTTTACACGTCTTCGCTAGTTGTGGAATGGTAGCTGCAGAAGGGAATGGGATTGAAAAATAAACAAGATGATGAGGGGGCTACTGTAGGCCAATCACAAAATTTTTAGACGTAGTGAAAGTACTAGATGGTTAGATCATTACGAGTCAAAATTCTCCAGCTGGATTATAAGACAACAAAACGCGTTAGCTCTTCAGGATGAATGTTTGTTGAAGGTTATACAGTATTTTTTCTAAATTTATAACCAAGTAAAAGGCACAACTGAATGTAAATTTGTCTTGACTTCATCTACATTCCAAAAAATGGGGATGTATTTTTCTCTTCAATGTACGAAACGAACTAGATCAAGTCACGTAAGGTCCCAATCAGAGAACCCACTCAATAAAACATGGAAGAAAACATTTGCAAGATATACAATCTCTTGGACTCCAACGTGAATATAGATGGAAAATGACTGCATATTAAGCTTGAAACCTATTTCCAAGGACTTTTGCCAAGTTTTGGCCATTACGGGGACAAAAGCCAATTTTGGTTATTTCGAAAGCAAAGATTGTTAGAGATGGATTGCAGGATTCAACAATTAAGTTTTTACTCATATACAATAAAAAATTAGAGACATTTAGTAGGAACCTTAACCATCCAAGTCTTAAAAATTCTCTACAGGTGGAAACTGCTAAAACAACACCAGAGCACAAAAGATGTTCACAAAAATGTACAAAAAGATTACCATTATGTAACTCGTCTAATCCACTTATTTTAAACAAGCAATTTGAAATACATTGCAATTGTGAATATCTTTTGGGCTTTACTTGATACCCTTCTGGTATAGTTTCATCAGTATATACTCATTTTGATTTCAACAAATTGTAAAAATGGACAACAAAAAACAAGTTTGGTATATTACTTCCATTATCTACCTAGAAATTTTACTTTATGGACAAAATAGCAACAACTAAGAATCAACAAGATCCTTAGCAACTAGCACAATCCAAGTTAATCCTCCATCTTCTAACTATTCTACCAAATCACATCAGTCTTATCAGTAGAGACCTATTTAGGTTGACGTAAAACATGACCCAATCGCCTAAAACTTCCTTTCACTTATTTATACTCTAACCCATCTTCACTTATTGAAACATATGCTCATTTCTTATCTTATTCATCTTAATATGGCTGCACATCAATCTTGCATCCTCATTTCTGCTTCAATCCCTTAATTTATCCTCGATCAGCCCCACATTCACTTTATTTGTGCATATGCTCATTCTTTATCCATCTTAAATGGCTGCACATCCATCTTGCAGTCTCATTTCTACTATAATCCTCTCAAGAACATCAGAACTATAAGCATAGCTGGTCTAAGAACTGGTATGTAGATTTTGCTTTTAACCTTAATAAAATATTCCTAACTCTTGTAGCTCTTGAACATTTCATGCGACCCACTCTAATCCTATTCATTACATCTTCTCCGATCCTTCTTTTCTTTTCACTAATAGAACCCAAATACCTTAAAATGATCACTTTTTGAGACAATATGATCATCTATACTATTCCTAACTCTGCTATAATCCTTACTTCTCCAACTACTAAATGAGCATTGCATGTATTTTGTCTATGACCTTTAGATTCCAAAGTACTTCTCACTTATCATTTAACCACTCTGTTGTCTCCTCTGTCAAAACTATGTCACTATCAAGCAAAATGCACTCAGAATCATCATCTTCAATAAGTCTTGCAAGCTCGTCCATTACTAGTGTGAAAAAGGTAAGGATTTAAGGCAAAACCCTTATACAAGCCTAATATCTTGGACTCATGCGAAAAACAAAATATTCTTATCTTACATTTTTAAGAGGATCAAACACGTCACTCTCATTAGATTCTAAAATGTTTTGCTCATAAAATACAATGTCTCTTACAATTTTTCACTTATTGTGACTTATACTTGAAGACTATATCATTTTCCTTGAGCTATGAGATCCATTATGATCTACTAATAGACCTCCACCATGGGAGATTAAACAAGTCAGAATGAGAACTGAATTCTCCCTTATTCAATTTTTGTTTACTATCTTCTGTCCTCCATTTTCCTTAAAGATCTTACAAATATTGTGCAGATACTCGGTAACTTTATCTACGTTTAGGTTCTGAACAACTCCTGGATACTCAGGTTAACACAAAATGGATTGTATTGCAAACCTCAATCACTACAGAGAAAAATTCAATTATTCAGCAATAAAACCTTACCTGGATCAAAGTGTACTAATTATTATAAGTACAAAAACCATCTAGCTTCTACTGGCCATATTAGAATAACATAATATAAAAGATATCAGACATATTACTAAAAATTTGAAAAAATAAAAACATGTAGAAAAATACAAGAGAAAGATTCAATTAGTAATCATGTGATGCACCCAAGAATCAAGCAATATATTTTCAGATACTCTTAACTAACATATGAAAAATTGAGTAACCTTAAGTCCTTAACAAATAATTCCTGTAAAGTTTCATCTATACCCTAGAACCATCGGCAAATAAGTTCACATATATACTAATTTTACCTCAACTCAGACCATTTAAATACAATTAGGATAGATGAATAGGTTTAAGCCTTTATCCTTGTGTGCATAAAGATCATTTTTCAGTCATCCAAACTCAACACAGTAAAACCTCCACAAGAAATTTTCCTGATAGAGTTCTTTGATTCGTTAGGGCGATAAATTCATTCAAGAAAGTTTTAAGTCCTTACCTTAAAAGATGCCAATTGTTCGCGGGCTCTGAAGCCAATTGAAGAAGAAGACCCACTAACAGAGGAAACGTCTGAAAAAGAAAGCAATCCTTTACGTAGCCTTTGATTTGGTGGAAGAATCGATTGAAAAGAATTAAATGACGAAGAAAGTGAAGTCACAAACGAAGAACA
This sequence comes from Fraxinus platypoda, assembly GCA_903798405.1. NCBI lineage: Eukaryota > Viridiplantae > Streptophyta > Magnoliopsida > Lamiales > Oleaceae > Fraxinus > Fraxinus platypoda. Next base: position 1,251 of record CAIGRT010146339.1, on the reverse strand, counting down.
AAAAACATCGGCCATTTCACAAAACGCACCCAATATAAAAACCTATGTTTCCTCTTTAAACCCTGTGTATGTACGTGTTCTACAATTGGGTTATTTTCAAAAATCACTTTTTTTCCCGTTGTTCAACAGTTTTCTATATATATACGGTGGTCTGGTGCGTGTAGGTAAATGTTACATCAATGAAAAATAGAAAGCAAAAATCAAAGCCAATAAGGCTTAGATTTTTCTTTTTTCCTCTCTGAATTCGTGTTCTTTGTGTGTGTACAGTTGACTCAGCCTGGGGGTGGGAACTATTGTGTGAACCAGAATAACGTAGGAAGGTAAGCGGAAATTGGGTAAGTATATATTTCATATTTGGCCTCGTTTTTTTTAAATTCATTTCCAGTGACATATTTTACAATATTTATAAATTTTATATTTTTTTCTATTAGACATAATTCACCAAATTTTATCAAAATCTATTTAAAATCTAATTTTTATTCAAATCAAAGAGTGGCTAAATTTCATCAATAGTCAATCAGCTTTAATTGAGTGACCCAACATCAATTTAAGTTCAAATAGTACCACTTTGACATATTATGTCACTCGTCTCTAAAACTAGCCGATCCTTATATTCATACTGTTAGGTTTTTAGTTATATTGACAATTTTTTAAACAAAATAATTATTATAAAATAGTTGTAAAAGTCAATGAGTCTTTTGGGGGTATTGTATAGATAAATTATGAGTCTTTGAGATCGAGTATGGAATATGAAAAAAGAGTCGTTGGATTTACGCTAGCATGTCACCTAGCTGATACTCGAATGAAAAAAGCATAATTATTATCGTCTGATTCTCGCTCGAGCGACAATATTTTTCGAGAAACCCTAATTCGCGAATTTCAAAAGTTCTTGAAGGGAAAAAATGGCACAATGATGCAATGACTTTTGGGCCATATTATGTTGGCCCAGCTGGAACTGAAAATCCAGCCCATTTTTTGTTGTTGGTTTACTTGGTGAAATAAAACGTGTTCTTATGCTGAAATCGTGTTCTCACTTACCTGTTTTAATGAACGCCTCAGATGTTTCCCTGTATCGCCACCAAGACCGTTGGATGAGTGACTATTGAGTGACTCTTTTATAAGGGCTTCTAGGGTTTGAGATCAGATGATATGCTTCCAGACTCTTCTGTGGTTTTCTCTCATCTTGCTGCGTCGTGTTCTGGAGTTCTTCCTCTTTTCTTCAAATATGCTCTTTTGATTTCTGTTCTCTCT
>CAIGRT010146333.1:0-15972 GCA_903798405.1 Fraxinus platypoda | reverse complement strand
TCCGTCGACATTAGCATGTTGTCCACTAATTATCGACATGCTTTGTTAGCTAATCATCCTGTTGACAATGTTCTTAAATTTCATGGCAAATTAAGAGGTCAAATCATTTTCAATCATGAAATTTTTGAACTTACTTTCGAGGTGCAATATATGTTAGGGTACCCCTATTGAAAATTTCTATACTTTATTGCGCATTTCTCTTATCCGTTTTCCTAAAAACGTGAAGAAAAAGTTTTTGGATCATTCACATAAAGATTTTCGATTTGACTGGCCATCTCACTTAAATGAAAGTTATATTTTCAATACAAAAGAATTGTTTACTAATCGGGGCCCATTCGAGCCTTCGATGTTGCGATCATTTTTCTCTACAGGCCAGTCTGCGATGCTAACTTCTTATGCTCATCATTATGCACAACCAAATGAAAGTTTTAAAGATGAGTCGCATGAGTGTTTGTTATTCGGAGTCCAGTATCGGTACTTGATTAGATGGAGAGATCGTCCCCCTTGGCCGGATCATATTCTTGGGAATCAGCTGCAGTTTTCGTTCTTATCAAGCATATAATTTCGATATTTGGTTCTTAAGAAAGATCATCCCCCATGGCATAGTCGTCACTTTTGCTGATGACTGGGAGATTGATTGCAGACTCTTATGATTTATCCACTCGACATGGTCTAGTTTTTCTCTCACCTCGGGAGAGTTGATGCGGATATCACGATTTATTTTATTGTTGATTTTTATTAATTATGTTTTTTATTATTATTGGGCTTTGTAGTAGTAGGTTGGCTCAAGCCCATCACTAGTAGGTTAGGTTTTTACCATTTATTGAATTTTTCACAGTAGTTGGAACAGATGATGAATTGATGAAGTAAATTGCTTGTTTCTTGCCTAATCCCTCCTCATCCTCCTCCTCCTCCTCTTCTTATGTTTATTAATTCTGTGGTTAAATTTCAGTCAATCTTGCATCAAGATGTATCTACAATCAAATCATGTAGGAGGATATCAGTATGATGCATCTAGATCTCTTCGCTCTTCATCAGGAGAATGATCAGTTGACCCGTAGGCTGGATTGATGTACCAATAGAGTTGACAACATATATGTGATGACCCATGCTACACCATCATTCGCATGACCTTCTAGTTCAGGGATGTGAGTCCCATATCAGCTACCACATTCGGACTCATATCCAGGGAGCTCCTAGTTCCTTTCTTCGCCCTCTTATTTTTGGATTGGGGGTGGGAAAAGCATCAAGTTGACTATTTTTTATTGCTTTTTGTGTGTTTGTTATGTAAAAAGAAAAAAGAAAAGATTCAAAATAATTTTTACTTTGCTTACTTGTGTAGGTTGGATAGCCTTGTTGGCAATAATGTATATATTTGTAACTAAGTGTTAGTCTATGAATTGTGAAGAAGTTGCATACTTAGTTTGATTTATGCTTATACATATTAAATTTGATATCTAATGCGCACGTGATTTATGTTTTGCATCATGAAGGAATGAGTAGATTCGTACTTTGAATATTGATATAGTTGAACTTGGGATGTTAAACCCAAAAATTATTACATATTACATCCTTAAACCATTTTGAGTATAGTTCGGGTGATTGAACTATCGTAGGAATATCAAAATGAATGAGGATCTGTGTGAAAAATCTTGTATGGATTGTCTTTGTCCAATAAGATGAAAATTGGGTGAGGATCCTAAGTTAGGGGATGATTTTTTAGAATGAGTGTTTAATGATGGTATTGTACTAATCATTGCATACGTAAGGGAAAATGTTACCATGATCCATGAGTGAAAGGTGGGTATAAAAGATCTCAATGAGAACACTTATTGAAAGAATAAAAACTCAAAAAGTGATAAAATCTAGTGCATGAAACATAATACTCACGTCAAATTTGAAAAAGTAGGTTCATGAAACAGAAGACGCATCTACATGCATAATTAAGCCTCAAATACTTATTTGAAGGAGTTACACTTTTGACAAAGGATTGTAGTCTAGTTGAGTTTTAGAGGTTGAAGAGATCAAAATTAGGAGAATCCCCATTTGTTGAGATATTAACTTGTAATTAGTTAGATCTATCAAACCTGGAGAGGATACAGACTAGTATGTGAATGCAAAATCTTCTTATACCCCAAAAAAGAGTTGAAAGAATAAGTGGTGTGAACCTACGTAGCAGTAGTACCTTCGAATCCAACACAAGATTGAATCACAACTTTAAGAAAGCTATTTTTTCCAGCTTTGAATCTTTAACTCCAAGGAACCAAAGTTATAAATGAACTTGACCCCTTAATCACCAAAATTACGAACCTTGCTATGAAATTGTTGAACACCACAAAGGTGAAATCCTCGATAAGTTCAAAATTAAGTTCAATGAAGAACAAGAAGAAAGCAACTTTGCTTTGATATAATCTCTCAATAAATAACTAATTTACAATGAAAGAATGATGACATATATATAGGCAACTCACAAAAATTCTAATTAAAATGGAAAATATCAAACAAATAGAATTCTAAACGAAAAAGGAAAAACTAAATCGCCTTCAGATTTTTGTACTACACGCGCACTGTGTATTCTCTCTTGCGCACTCCGTTCAATTGATTTGGCTACGGGTTGAAATTTTACCTCCATGCGTGCACCTCTTTTCGGCTACACTCTAGGATTCGCTTCTTCTAACTTGGCTTGAATTAAGTGCACTACTCTTGGTTCCTCTTCGATGCTTAACATGAAATTTAATGTTTTGCTCGTTGCAATTGAAGTCTCGGCCCACGTAGTTTGTACAAGTAATCTCATGACTTCCTTAATCTTCTTTGCTCGTGATCTCGTCATTGGTCCCTTTTCCACAATTAACGAATCATTGCTAGCCTTCATCCCATGGTTCTCATCATTCTCTTACTCTTCAAAATGATTCGTCATTGAATCTCCACATGCATTAAACAGAGAAAGAACAAAAACATTGAAAGTAGTAGAATTGTTATACTCACCTGGAAGATCCAATTTATAGGCATTGTCATTGATCTTTTCATGTACATGGAAAGGTTCATCTCATTGAATCTCCACCTGCATCAAACAGAGAAAGATCAAAAACATTGAAAGTAGTAGAATTGTTGTACTCACTTGGAAGATCCAATTTATAGGCATTGTCATTGATCTTTTCAAGTACTTGGAGCGGTTCATTTCTTCTGGGTTGCAATTTTGACCTCATTTGGGCTGAAAAAGCTCTTTTTTAATATGCACCCAAACCGAATCACTTGGTTCAAATGTAACATGCCTCCGTCCTTTATTAGCTTGAGAAGCATAATGCCCATTCTTCTTCTCAATTTGACACTACATCTTTGCATGGCTTGATCTTACAAATTCAACTTTCTTTTTCCCATCTAGACTACATCTTTCATCAACAGGTAATGAAATTATATCCAAATGAGTTAATGGATTAAAATCATATACAATTTCAAAAGGTGTATAAGAAGTAGTAAAATGCAAGGCCATAATATATGCAAATTCTACGTTATAGCAAGCAATCATCCTAACTCTTTAAATTCTTATTGACTATAGTGTGCAAAAGTTGTGTCAATATCCTATTAACTACCTCAGTTTATCCATCTGTTTGTGGGTGATAAGTAGTAGAAAATAATTGTTTAGTTTACAACTTACCCCACAAAACCCTCCAAAAATGACTAAGGAACTTTACATCTCTATCTGACACAATACTTCTAGGTATCCCATGGAGTCACACTATTTCCTTGAAGAATAAGTCAGTTATGTGCATGGCATCATCTGTTTTATGACAAGGAATGAAATGTGTCATCTTTCTGAATCTATCAACTACCACATATATGGAATCTCTACACATTTTAATTCTAGGCAATCCCACCACAAAGTCCATAGACACGTCAACCTAAAACTCTTGAGGAACAGATAAATGTCTATACAACCCTTGTAGTAAAACTTTAGACTTAGCCTTTTTACATGTCATGCATCCACTACAAATACGATTAACATCTATTTTCATTTTAGGCCAATAAAAATATTCATACAACATCTCTAAGGTCTTCTTAATGCCAAAGTGCTCCTTTAAACCCCCATTATTGCTTAACATACTAACAATTCACGCATAGAACAATTAGGAACACATAACCTATATATATCCCTATTCCTAGGAGGTTGGGAATTTGTCTTAGGTTTCATTTTGCTAGCTACTTCATCTTTTCCCCTTGGTGTTTCAGTCTTAACCTTTATAGCAACCCCATCACTTCTATTACTATCCCACTTCGGTTTCCAAGAAGGATTAAAACCCGAAGAACCCGAAGAATATCTAGCTGCTCCTTTTCTTTTTAGTTGATTCTCTACCTTCATAGCCACATGTAACATGTCTTCCAACTCCACATAATGTTGTAATTCCACTACATTAGCTATCTCCCTATTCAAACCATTCATAAACTTAGCCATAGTGGCTTCCCGATTCTCCTCAACATTCTCCCTAATCCGAGATCTCTTTGTGGTAATCCTCCACACTCCTCGAACGTTGACTATGGCTTTGAAGTTCTTGATAAAGATCATTATAATAATGATTAGGTACAAATCCCTCCTCATGATAGCCTTTAACTACCCCATGTTTCAATAGACCTCTCAAGATTCCTCATCCTACTTATTGCTAACTGATCCCACTTATGATTTCATAATTGGTAAACTCTATCACTGCTAGTTTCACCATTTTCTCCTCCGAATAGTTATGGCAACGATCAACTCCAACTTATTTTCCCACTCTAAATATACCACCGAATTGTTTCTACCTAGGAATGAAGGAATTTTCATCCTAATACTACCCAAATTCCGATCAATCCTATCTCCACCAAAATGTCTAGGATCCCCTCTAGGCCCCATTTCACGCCTATCTCCTTTATTTTTCATCCTACCCACTTCGATCTCCGATATTTGATCATCTTCATTAGCACTATCCACTTCATTCCTATCATCAAATTCAACTCTAGGATCATGCCTACCTTGCCTCCTAATATTAACAACTTCTCTAGGTTTCCCTCTTTGTAAGTTAGCTATCACCGTGTCCTGTCGATCCATTTCATCTCTAATTTCTCCAGATACCACATTCATCCGCTAGAGTTGTTGCATGGCTCTCATCATGAAGGCATGATTGTCTCCCACTCTAGATATTGATTCTTCTTTATCTGGCATCCTAATAACTAAGATTTGTATGCCTCACATGTTTTACACTCGTGTTTCACTCAAATTTGGCTTTTTCCTCTAATAATCTCACAACTCTTGCATTTTTCCTCTCAATGCTTTCTTTGAAGTTCTCTAAGGATAGTATTGATCTCAACAAAAAAAAAAAAATTCCCTTGTGAGGTTCAAACCCACAAGGGCAAGGAATTTAAGAAGGATAATGACTTGAGAAAAAGGACTCAATAAAGGAAGGAATGAAAACATAACTAAGAATTTCAAGAAAGTGTTTCTTGAAATCGATTTATGCATTTTCCACAACAATATTGATACCAATGGATGATTTAGGCATTGAACCGATTTTTGGAAAGAAATTGCACTTCAAGCCATCCCTGAGTTGAGTTCTACCTCTCATTTAACGAATCTCTCCTACTTTTCTCTTGTTTCTTTCAACTTTCATTTCTCTTTCCTTAGCCTTTAAGGAATGATAAGTATATTGGATGTAAGGGTCTTCATTCCATATTTGATTTCATTCTTGACATCTTTATAATTATGAAAAATAACATTCAAAAGAATAATAATTTTTTATTCATCAAAAACCTTTTCACCAAATTTGTAATATGTTGAACTAATTTATTGAAAACATCAAGATTGTCGTCTAAATCTTTTGAGAGATCAATTTTGATACTGAAAAACTTTCAAGTAAGAAAAGTTTGTTGGGCACGGATTAAGTCAAATAAAGTTCCTCAAGCTTTTCCAAAGTCTTTTCGACTATGTCATGTTTGCCAACTTTTCTCAAAACAGTATCAGATAAGTTCAAGATAATAGTGGTATAAACAAGTTCATCAAACTCATTTTTCTAATCCTCAGTCACAGTTGAAGCAAAATAATTATCAATAGCTTTTGAAACTTTTTGTTGTACTAAAATCCCTTACATATTTTGTTGTCAAATAGAAAAATCACATTTAGTGTTAAGCACACCAAGTCAAAATGGTGCGCAAACATCTTAACAAATAAGCGACGTAGTAGCACATAAGCAACATTCAAAGAGACAACCACATAGAGAACGTCCTATAGGTCACAGTTATACATCGGTCAAGAATTTCGAGGACTATCATGAGATTCAATATAGTCACAAAAACGAGAATATCACAATTTAGGCAAATAGTCTAAAAGTACTACCATCAGGCTAGGTCACCTTCTATTGCAGTAATTTAAAGAGTTTCAGCTAATTTACTAGATCGGACCTATCTGTGGTCCATAAAAATTAGGATGCAAATTTAATTAAGGATTCATGTCCTTATTACCAAATCAAAAGACCAAAGCCTCAATTGCATAGAATACACATGTACAGAGACAACAATTCCAATTTTCAGCCACTAAAGATTGAAAATCGGCAATCAATCGAGCCAATGGAGGATCTGATGCCAATTTGTGAAATAAATACAACCTTCAATTGATCAAACAAACACTAAGTGAGTTCCAAATCAATTAATAACAATATAGTTAAAACTGTGAATTAAAGATAAACACTTCCCCTTTCCAATATCACAAAGATTGGCACCAAAATGGATTGGACAAGACTGATATCAATAACCCAATAACATACAAAGTAGCTCCACAAGACGAAACCAATAATCCCACTCAAAACCACGAAGGGAACCGCCCATAAATCACGCAGAAGGAAGTCGCGACGGAGGCAACTGGAATATCAGCGAAGCCAAGAAAGACCAAACAGAACGAGGACTAGTTCGGCAGCCTAGGTGCCGTCCAAGATGCAAGTAGAGGTGAGGTGAAAAGTCGTACGAAGGGACCACACGAAGAAGGCAGCAAGGAGTCACAGAGAAACAGTCGAAATCTCACCAAAATGGGGGCTTAAGGACAAACTGTGTATATGTATATTACACATATCACAAAGGGAGCCAAGTATATATAGTAGCAACTTAGGTCAACTAAGTGGGTTGGGCTCCATATGTAATACTTGGTCCAACTTCTTTTGTGGGTTACAAGTTGTGTGTTATTGGGTCGACTATTTTAAATAGTCTTTATAATAGTTTCCAAATGAACCATATGATTTTAATCCGATTCAACGAATCATCATCGCCCCAGGTTTATTTGGTATCAAAATATTTGACACCAACTACTCCCCTACTACTCTTTCTAAATCATACTACTTTCCTTTTTTATCACAAATAGCAAAGGGCTAAACGGCAACCTAATCACTATCAGTGGCCTCTTCCGAGCCAGATCCCTTTTCCAAGTGCTGTCGAATCCACTTTACATCTGTCTGAAGTGATTGAAGTAGATTGAAGTAATTTAATGTCGACCATCATATGAGCCTACTGTTCGATAATCAAGGATAGCTGACCCATAATTACAACTGAAGAGTCAATAGGACTGGAGGAAGTGGTTGGACGACCAAGGGTCGAAGAAGATAAAAGAGGGTCTTGAGAAGATAATGGAATGTCATCTAAAATAGGACAAGAGTGGAGCATGTGACCTACTTTGATTAATAATGAACTGGCCAATAGGCGGTCCCAACCACTCAGGAGCCCCATCAGAAAAACTAACCTCTAACCTTGATATTAGACATTATATCAGACATCCGTGCGGTAGACCCCTCTACTTAAGGCTATGGTTGAAAACCTCCAAAATATGATGCACTATAAGGGAATGAAGATCAATAGAGTCACCATACAAAAAAGCCATAAAGGAATCGTGCCCTATTGAGAGGTAGGCTAAACTTATGGAAAACATGCCATAGGTTCGTGCACTGAATGCATAGCCTTACCTATCACTCAGCAGGTAAAGCACATTTGTTAATTAGTTCATGGTCAACTGCTATAGGATGGTTAAACAAAGTCGACGCTAAAAGCTCATGGGAAGCAATAGCAGCAGCAGTCGAAAGTTTAGAACTTTTCTAGAATAGAGACTAAAGTTTTCATTGACTTATTTAGAATTTGTTTGAAGTATTTGGTATAGGTTTTTTCGTGTATCATTTGCACTGCACACACTAAGTTTTTCGTGAGTGAGTCTTGACCTCGTGTATGAGATTTGGGATGACGATCGTCAATGTGATGGGGTGACTTTGAATATGAATTGACCTTTAACTAGCCGACATAAGCTCTAGTATATTTCCATAAAGAAAACAACAATGAGCCTATAATGATTTGAATCCCATGTCAATAAAGAAAGTGATATATTTTATACTTCTCTTTGTAGCATTTATGATTCGAGTAATTAAATCTGCTAGGATACCTAAAACCCGGTGCCCTTAAGTTATCTAACTTATGAGTCATTGGCCTAAAGTTCATTACAAGGGTAATTTAGAAAGCTCAATAGAGAAAAGTCTATAAATAAGATGTGAAAAAAAAAACATTTGCTCATAGATAGGGGGAGAAAAAGTTATAAAAAAATATTAATATGAACTATCTATGTTTAATAGGTCTTAATAGTGCTAGGTTTGGCTTCCATTATTTGAGAAAAATATTTATTCACTAGTGATTATTTATTTATTTTTGCGTATCCTTTCTCACAAACAAGATTTTGAGTCTTACTCACAGGGAATTAGTGGCACATTTCACATGTGAGTCCCTTATACATTGCACTTTGCATAAGTTTAAAATAAGTTGTGTGAGAAGATTTCATCGTTCATGAATTATACTGGTATAAGTGATCAAATGGCTATTCATGCAATCGCATGATTCATATTTTCATGCCATTATGTTAATTTTTTAAAAATTCATGAATCGGTGTTATGTGTAAAAATCCACAAAAAGGTGCCACTTCGAAAAAAAATTAAAATGAATAAAACCTTGAAAAAATGGGTGGTCGTCGAATGCCTAAAATGTGGCTCAAGCTAAAATTCTAGTACTTGACCGCTCGATAGGTGCCAAACAAGTGCTCGAGCGGTCATGGAATTTCTGGCTAGAGCGAATTTCTTATAGCCCTTTTTTTCATACTTCTTCATTTTGTTTTCTTCTCAACATTACACACATACCACCATATCTTCACAAACTCACTTTCATCAATCAACTTCACAAATTTACATCACATTGCGTGTGGAGAATCATCATAACCACTCATCTCATCAATTTAAAGGTAAAATTTCACTTTTTCCCAATTTTTCTGACTTTTGAATATGAGGGTTTTTTGTGATTTTGGAATAGTTTCAACTAATTGTTAGAAATTAATGCCATAGTATGAATGGGTTTGTTGTAATGGTTGAGATCTTGGAGAATTTCGCTTCATTTAGGCAGAATTTTGATCGGGTTTCTTGGTTGAGCCTTGAACAGTCTTGAGCGCTCATATCACATTCGATGGCTACTCGAGCGCTCAGTTAACAAAAAAAACCCGAATTAGGGATGTTAAAATGGCTCATTCCGATCACATGTTTCAATTGTTATTCAATTAATATCTGAATTAGGGATGTTAAAATGGCTCACGAGCGCCCCATTTTGGGGCAAAGGCGAACCACCGAGCCGAGGCTCGGGCCGAGCCCCATTTTGGGGCCCATGTGGCTCGTGAGCCACACGAGCCATTTTCGATCGGGACGAGTCGAGCTTGTCTAAAAAATATTAGGAAAACAGATGTCTGCAACGTAAATTGATTAATTTAAAAAATATAGATAATTTTTAAAATTCTTTGTTCCTTTGTTTCAAGAAAAATTGCACACGAAATAATTGATTCGTGTACAATTTTAACTCTGTCTACGATGATTGTAGTCGATCCCAAGCCCGAATAAAGGAGGAGTGTTTTAAATTTTATTTAATTTATAGTACGTATAAATTGCACAGATTTTAAATTCTTTTAAAAAAATAGATTTGTCAGGGGGGAAAAAACCAAGCCGGCTCTACCTGCTAAGGCTCGAGTCGAGCCTCAATTTTTTGGCTGAACTTTTGCTCGACTCGGCTCGGGCCAAAAAAAGCTCGAACCGTTTTGCTCGAGCCGAGCCCGAGCTTCGAGTTTTGGCTCATGGCTCGACTCGTTGACACCCATAATCTGAATTTTATCAACTTGACATAATTCATGTGCATTCTTGTCAATTTACATAGATTCAAGTACACATTCAACGATTTCACAATTTTATGAGCACGTTCATTCATCTCATACATTCATGTATGCCATTAGGTTATAATTCATAGAGATACATGCATAGAGCGTCATACTCATATTGATTTGTTAATTTGATCTAAATGTGTTGTCCAGATGCCTCCTAAGCGTGCCAAGACTACGACTAAAAAGTCTTGGGATTCGAGCTCTTACTATCGGTTGAAATTTATCTCTTTATTTGCTCAGGAGGTTTTTGGTTCCCAATTCTCGTCCCGTCCTGTACTTTTGGATAGAAAGGTAAAACTCTCCAAACTTCCTTTCAATATGGCTACTATCTTTACTTCTTGTAGTTGGGAGCCTGTACTTTATCAATTGACTCCTCTATCTAAAAACCTAGTCCAAGAGTTCTATGCAAATAACATAAACAAGTCGTCATTTAAGGTATTTCTTAGGGGCCAGGTTGTGAGGATTAATCCTGATGTTATATCTTACATTATCAATATTCGTCGAATCATTCATCATCAGTTTTCATTTTTTTACTATTTCTGCAATTTCTTCTCATGAGAATTTAGCGTCGACTTTGTTTAACCGTCCTATAAAAAATTTCCATGGATCGATTGTTATAGGTGCTTAACATGATGAACGGCAGGTCTTTCGGCGCATTCAGCGCATGAACCTATGGCCTATTTCCCATAAGTCTGGCCTACCTTTCGACAGGACACGATTCTTTTTACGCCCTTTTACATGGTAACTCCATTGATCTCACTTCCTTCATAGTGCATCATATTTTGGAGGCTTACAACCATAGTAATAAAAAGAAGGGTTTACCAGTGTGTGATACAGCACCTAGTGTTGGGGTTAGAGGTCAATTTTTCTGATAGGGCTCTTGAGCGGTTGGGACCACCTATTGGTGAGCTCACTATTACTCAAAGTAAACAACATGCTATACCTCTACCCCTATTCCAGATAACATTCCACCATCTTCTCGGGACAATCTTTTTCGACCTTGTTCTTCCATATACTTCTTCCAGTCCTATTGAATCTTCTGCTGCCATTATAGGTAAGAGTTGGGCAATACATCATTTTATCCACTTTTGATCGACTTACAGTGACATCACTTCAGATAGTTGTATAGTGGATACGACAGCACTTGGAGTAGGAATCTAACTCAGAAGAGGCCAATGATAGTGATTAGATTGTTGCTTACCCCTTTGTTATTCGTTACAAATATGGGGAAGTAATTAGTATTTATTTTGATTGGTAGTATTTATTCGGCTAGCAAACATTGAGATTTGATATTTTGTAAATATTGATATTATGTTTTCATGTTGCTAGCTCTTAAGTTTATTGATATAATATTTTGATGGATTCTATCTCAATTGTTGCATGTTAGTTTTTATCAATTTTCACGCACTTTTACACTTTGTATTGTTTGAGTTGATGAGATTCAAGAAATAGGTATGACAAAGTAATTGAGACTCAGTTTTGTATTAAGTCATTGGGTTGATAGATATTGAGTTGTGTTGATTGATTAATTATGAAATAAATGATTTTGTCACGGAATGCTAAATGAGGAGTTTGTTGGGTATAAAGTGTACTGGCAAAGTTCCATTTCAAAAGTCATTTTATCAAGTTGTATTTAGAGAGTTAAGTTGTCAAGTGTTGGGAATGTCTTTGGACAGAATCAAACTCGGCTTAAGAAGATTAAGTCAAGGCAAAAAATGCTTGAAGTTCGCCATTAAGTCGCTTGCGCGGTTTTAGATGGACTTGACCACCCGTTGTCATCCGTAAAACCAAGTTCGGTCATGTCAAATGACCCATAACTCTCTAATACTATATATACCAAACCAAATTGCGTCATTGTAGTGTGTTGAGCCATTATTCATCCAAGAGAACATATTGTTGAAGATCGAATACTCCTTCCATAATTCTCTTACCTCAACAACAAGATCAAAACATCAAAAATCCAAAAGGTCAAAAACTCCAATATACCTCTATCAAATAGCCTTCAGAGTCCTGAAGATCTGGTGAGGTGATTGGAGTTTTAGTTCATGAAGAACGAGTTCGTTCTTGGTGATCATAAGGAGAAAAGAAGTCTAGAGGTTCTGTAGCTGGTGCTGGAGCACATAATCGAGAGTTCTTTGGTGATTTCAAGTTAGGTGGCAGAGTCTTCTAAGTTTTGGTTGTTTCTGGACCAATTCTATAGGTTAAATCTTTTCAATTGGATTATTTATTGGCACGTATGCCTAGAGGTTTTTTCTCTTGAAGAGTTCTTCAAATGTTTTTTGTTCATTATCAAATCTTGGTGTTGATTACTTTTCTGCTTTGTTAGGTATGCTTGATGGATTGCTAGGGTTTAAACCGATTTCATTTCATCTAGATACAGTGCAATGTGTTATTGCTCGTTAATTTTAATTTCGCTTATTAAGCATATTCACCCCTCTAAGTGTTAGTTGAGTTAAACCTCATTTATTACGAGTGGTATCAGAGATTTTAAGTTCGAATCTTGGGGGACAAGATAAAAAGTCGTGAGGTGATAAGACAGCATATGCCCTCCCAAAGCGGACAGTACCTAGATAGTTACAGAAACATATGCCTAATGAGAGACTTAAGTTGAATTCTGGTACCAATTGGGCAAGTTTTCTAATTGGTACCAGGATTCAACTTAAGTTTCTCATTAGGTCTCTTGGGTTCAAATCCTGAGGGACACGATAAAAAATCGTGAAGGGATAAGAGAGCAAAAGTCCTCCAAAGTGGACAATACATATGATATAACAAATTGGGAATATGGCTGGGTCGTTACACTATTGCCCACCTTCTTCACAATCGAAGAAGATCACATGCGTCTAACGGTTTGTTCAAGTATGCATGACCCTTATACGTGGATGTGAGTGGAGTCAAGATCTGTTGGTCACATTGCCTAACCGAAAATCAAGGTCAATAGATTAACACCAGATGTGGAAAACCATACTTCAACCATGAGCAAACCCCGTAAGAAAAGCTTACTAGAAAATATATCATTTTTCTTTGAAAAAGGTTTCATTCTTGAAGAAAGATCAAGTGAATGTTTTGAAGAAAAAGTTGCAAGTGTTCTTCATTTTCGACCTTCCAATTCCAGAAAGTTCATAAACGGCAAAGTGTTTTGATTTTTTCCTTGAAGAAATAATAAACTTTGGAGAAAAATGTGCTCAAGAAAAACCCCTTTGAAGAAAAGAGATATCTTACCAACATGAGTGCTAGTGAAGGAAACTTAAATCCACGAAGTGTGGTAAGGGAGATCTCTAAAGAAAAGAAGTGATGGTTTGATTTCCCACAAGTGTACGATATCACGAACGAGTAAATAAAATGATGAATAGAAAATTGTTCCCATGAGGACTATATACTTAATCTAGTGTCAATCAATTGTAACTCTAATCAAATAACCAAGTGTGTTTGACTGATTTATACTAATTAACTAATTAAACTAATTATTCTAGCAAGCAAATTATGAAACTTTTGAAAATTTAGATTTGATGGTTACTGATAAGTATATTTTATAGATTCATTTGATCCTATAAATATAGATATTTATGAGTTCTTTTGATTAATTATGGTCTAATTTATTATATATTTCATTTGTTAGGTAAAATTCGATGATTAGAAATGAAATGGAAGAAATGACCAAAAACAAATGAAAAAAGTGAAATCCAAAGTTCAGTATCAAATTATAAATATCCAGCATAACTAGAAGTCAATTTGATGCAAATAGAAGTAAAAAAAAAAAAGTGAAATATGATCAAAATATTTTTACAAATCAATTTTCAATCGTATAAGTTATGTTCTAGATTTTTATCTGGAAATTGAGACATATTTTTGACATAGTAAACATTAGAATTGGAACAATTCTATTTCTACAATATTTGTAGCCCTTTAAATTACTTTTCACATCACTTTTAATTGCCTCAATTGAATATTGGAAGAGAATGATATGATAAAAATACTGACAATTACGCGTACATACAATCATGTGCGACATGAAGGCAACTTCCTTGATTTGATTATAACTCTTTTGGAACCCAATTGGATGTAAATCTTGACCTAATTTCACCCTTTATACAAAACATGGGCAGCCATTGAAACAGCTTTCATACTACAAAATTTATCAATTAAAGTCATGAAAAGATAGACTAATTCATCACACTTTTGGGAAAATCAAGAAGCAATTACAAGAATTCAATTAATTAACAATTAAATTTTGGTTTTTGTGCAACAAAGGGAAGGCACAACTAGAATTCATCAATAAATTATTGAACAGATTCAAGATTTCACGATTCATCCCCTTCATTATCTTCAATTAATCAAAATTCATGTGATGTTTTATTAATTAACTATGATTTCTTACCATTTTGTAATGCTAGGTTAGGGTTTCAATTATTAAGACATGGATGAACCTTTGATATAAAGTTTAATATAAATTCGATAATTTGACGTCCAATGTATATTTATTCTTGGATTATTGTTATAGGATTTAATGCTTTTCAATTACTTGCTCAATAATTGGATTGATTTGTGAATGATATTGATTCTCAAGAGAGACAATAGGATATATAACACATTATGGCAATCATTGTAAAATCCAATAGCGGGTAGAGATATATCGCTATTCTTTACATGATTCCCATAGATGTTCTAGTTAGGAATAGCAAAAAAATCCGACAAACTCGATACTCGCGGGGTCCCGCCCCGTACGGGGTGGGGATTACCCTCTTAATCGGGTATTTGGGTCAGGGACGGGTACCCCGCCCAGTCCCGTTTATTTTTTTTTATTTTTTTTTTTTTAGAATTCAATACTTTAAATGAAAAATTTCTCAAAAAATTATTAGTTCTAATAAAAAATGGCAACTAAGATTATCTATAAAATATGACAAATAATAAAAGCCTTAGTTTACCAAATATATTTGAAATAATTTGACTTTTAAAAATAAATAAATAATATATTATTGTCTCACTTTAATGAATGGGGACAATAAAATAAAGGGGTAGTAAACGGGGGTAAGGGCTCCGCACCCCACCCTGACTTAAATGGGTAACGAGGCAAGGGACTGGGGAAGTTGCCCCGACCCACCCCCTTGCCATCCATAGTTCTACCATTATATTCGCATATTTATATAGATATAGGAAGCTCACATGAGAAGATAGGTTTAATTGACATCTAGAGATACTTTTAATTAACGTAGGAACATTGATTGACAAGAATTGGCACATATTGTCATGTTATTGAATTACATTGAAAATGATTAATAATGGGGATTCGATGTCTTATTAACCTTCTCATCTAAAATTACAAAAGGTTCATAATTTGATCTATAGAATTGTTAGTTTAATTAATTAATTTGTATAAAGCAATGTCCTAAAAAGTGTAAAGTGTAGATAAGCGTGGAGGTGAAGTTTCAAACTTTTCGATTTTAAGTGAGCCTAGGCGTAACTAGTGGTGTCAATCGAGCCGAGTGACTCGTCGGCTCGGCCGCTCGACTCGTGAAAAAACGAGCCACGAGCAGCTCGGGCTCGTCAAAAGACGAGCTCGAGCCGAGCAGGTTTCTAGGCGAGCGCTCGCCGAGCCAACCCACTAGCTCGTGGCTCACCTATTAAAAAAAATGTCAGTGACCGTTTCGAAACGGTCACTGAATTTTATTTTATTTTTATTTTTTTCAATTCCATTTTTTCCCTATTAATCCTTTTTTTTTTCCACCCAACTATCAATT
>CAIGRT010146303.1:0-11946 GCA_903798405.1 Fraxinus platypoda | reverse complement strand
AATTTAAGATTTAGTTAATTAGTTATAGTAGTGTTAAAAAAAAGTCAAAATGACGAGTCGAGCGGCTCGTTTTGGGCGAGCTCGGGCATGAGCCGAGCTCGCCCGAAACCCAACGAGCCACGAGCTCGTGTGGGTATGCCGGCTCGGCCCATTGACATCTCTACCCCATCTTATGGCAAAAAATTGTTTGGCAGACCAAAGCTATGCTATCCCAGATTACTAATCTGATTACCAAGGTTAGGAAAATTTCAGATCGTGATGTCTCTTGCTTGCGCTCCTTAAATTGTCCCATAATCGATGTTAAACAAGCGAAGGTACAACTGATCAGCTGGAAGAAACCAGAGGAAGAACAACTCAAATTAAATATTGATGGGGCATCAAAAGGGAATCTAGGTCCAGCCGGCGGAGGGGGGATTTTATGTAACAGCAATGGAGTTTTTTGGCTGGTTTTTCTCGCCATTATGGTTCCTGCACTAACATGGTGGCTGAAACCCATGGCCTTCTTGATGGTCTTCGCCTATGTAGGAAGCTTCAAATAAGGAATATTATTGTTGAAACCGATTCAAAAATTATGGTGGAATGGCTACATAAAGGTGCCTTCACTCTATGGTGGTTGTGGGAGTTTTGGGAAGAAATCTTAGATCTGGTGTCCGCGCTAAATGCCCAGGTTCATCATGTGTTTCGAGAGGCTAATTCTATGTCGGCTGATTTCCTAGCAAAAAAAAGGCAGCGATGTTTCATTTATTAACATGTTTAATCGCGATAAGGTTCTGACATTTCTTAGAGGGATTTTGTATACGAATAGTTTGGAATTACCTTACCTTAGACATTGATGCATATTGAGTTGCATGTCTCTTTGTAATCTCGGTTTTCCTCTGCCACAAGTGGGGTCAATAAAATATCCATCTTTCTAAAAAAAAAAAATTCTCATATACTCACCATTTTCCCTACTCCTTATGGGTTAGAACGAGTCATTGGTTGGTGGGCGATGATGTGCAGTCATGGTGCCAGGATTTATGAGACTCAATAAAATAATCCAATGTAATAAGACATTTTTAATTTCAGCAATTTCTTAGTTTATTTCATATGAATTTATTTAAAAATTTAAAACATGTTTTATTGGGATATAAATTTAAAAATGTGTTGCGCTTTATTTGTGAAATTAACATTTTATTATTTATCTAATAAATAATGCGATATGCATGGCTTTTAATAATTGTTTAGAATATATTTTATTTGGTTATGAATTTCTTCTATTATTTAAATTGTGCTAGTTAATTTCATATACTTACACGGTTGAAATAAATAAATTTGGTAGCAGTTTAAATTATAAAATTTGGGTCGTTACAATATCGATGAATACGATGGAATTGGACAAAAGGAATAAGAAAAGGGGTACATTGAAGCAAAAAAGACCCAATTAAACGTTGGCTTGGAGCGAGAAATGAATAGTCGAGAATATAAGGACCCACAAGAAAAGAAGGGAAATGATTGGAGAGAACTGAAGAAGGACGAAAAAAAGCCTCAGAGAAAGTTCGGGGGCTAAGTTGTAATTTGGCCCCAAAAGGGTACCAGGGCGCCCCCCGCCTATTGGCGAGGGTACTTGCCCCAGACAAAGGAAGCCTCGCTTGAGGCTACCTAAAACCCTCACGCACAAATTCTAGTTTGCAATAATGCGCGCCTCACTATTAAATAGGGAAAAGTTCAAGTTTCCTTATTTTGTTTTGGTAATAATTCAAGGCAATCTTTTTGACATCTTATAAGGAAAAATCTCGTGAAGAAGATGGGGGAGCTGGATTTTGGGGAGAAAAGGGAGAGAATTTACATAGAAGAACGAAGAATTCATCGATTGAATCCAAATTTGAAAGCTTGAATTGAAAATTTCCAGATTTTCTTCATATTTCAATAATTCAGGTGATGGATTCCTTTTGTTTTCTATGTAATTCTTACATTAATATGTTATGTTAAATTTAATTGTATTGGATGGATGACAAAATTCATTGATTCTTAGTTTCTAATTCAAGACTTGGTATTTTTAGTTTAATTCTTGCGTTGTGATTCCATAAGCATGCATAATCATATTGTTTTAGTACTTGTGCACCATTAGGGTAATAAGTTTCTTATTCGTAGTGTTGGAAAACTTACGGTAGGTAGAACATTGTTCATAGAACACACGAACAATAAATATTATGAATAATATTCATGACGTGTGCAGTTGTATGTGATAATCCTAAATGTCAATGCATGTTTTTCATATGAATGCGGACTAGAAATAGGACCATCTCGTGATAAACATAGGTTTACTAAATCTTTGAAAAGAATAGTAAATAAAAGTGGAGTTATCGATCGTCTCAATTGCATGAATTGAATTGACTATCACAAGTTGAGGATTGAGATTAAGAATTGATTAGTAGAGTGGGAAATCCAATACGTTCGTCACATTTAATTTAAACCAGTGTTTATTGCTTTCATAGTTATAAAATGCAGTTAGATACAAACCAATCATATTTTGTTACAATCACAAGTTTAAATATATCAAATACACAAGAATTGAGTTTTATTCCATGTGGGATGATAACTAATCATCACGATTATTATTTGTACAACGAACCAGTACGCTTGCGAGATTTTAACGTAACAAGTTTTTTGCGCCATTGTTGGGAAGTAACGGTGTTAATTTTAATTATTGATATTTTAAATTCGTTTTCATTGTTATTTTTGTAGTTTTTAGTTGTGTCTTCACTCTTTTTAGGCGAAATTAGTTTATGCAAGCCCCTGATGAGGTTGATCTAGCTCCAATAGATCACGAAATCGAAAGGACATGTAGAAATAGCAGTAGAGAACAATGTCAGGCAAGGATAATGGCTAATAACCAAAATCAACCACAAAATCAGGATCAGGTTCAAAATCAACTATTGCAGCCAGATCAACAGAGAGCTATCCAGAATGAAGTTCCTATTTTAGTTGGGGATTATGTAAATCCAATTCTTGCACCAGTGCAGCCCGTCGTAGTATATCCTCCCTTCGGACAACCTAACTTTTACCTCAAACCAGATGTCATAAATCTTTTCCAAAATCAACAAGACATCAGGTTTTTCGGGAAATCCATGGAGAATCCTCATGAACATATAAAAAAACAACACATCACTAATTATTGTTTTGAGTTGATTAAGTTTATAGTCAAATCAAACCCTAAGTGCCAATCATGCAATGTAGATCAAAGGCTTTAAAGTAAAGATCACCAAATTTGGTAACGAAGAAAAACTCATTGAAGAATTCTTCACGGGGATCAAAAACCACTGGACAAACCTTGCCAAAATGATCAACTAGACAAGATAACTTACATTTGGTTCAGACACAATTAAAACCTAGTAAACTCTAAATATCCAACCTATAAAGAACATCTTCGATCGTGCAACCTGCAGTTTTCAGAAACTCTGGAGTTCTTTTTCCTCCACACGGATCACCAAAAAGAACTTATTTTGGAACAACTAAAACTCCAGCTGTCTTTTCCCAACTTTAGAACTCTAAAGGTTAAGGTAATGATTTTTGGTGTTTGATCTTGATCTTTTGTGTTTTCATCTTGAATGAAAACATTCTCAACACAATTTTGGGATGGATTATGCTTGGGTATATATAATATAGAGTACTTGAGGTTGAATAGAACTCCGAAATTTGTTAAAAATCGTGAACAGGATTCTCGGATAATACCATCGTTCTAGCGCCTCTCTCACGACTAGCGAGCAGTTAGTCGACCTCTCAAGCACCTAAGGCGCGGATATCAAGCGGTTACGTTGCTGAAATTTTTCCTCGAGCGTTTTGCGCATGGTCAGCAAGCGATTTTGCGATAATATTTTCTCTTTGTTCCGTCTTTGACATCTTTGACTCCTTCAAGACCTATACTATCAACCTCTTACTCTTTGACTTTAATTACAGCTCAATAACTATGAATTTGGACACAGGAATAGCCAATGGTAATTTGGATCTAACAAACTCCCCCTTTGACATTTTGTGACAAAATCATTTATTTCAAAATTAAAATCCACACAACCTAACACTCCTAGCCTAAGACTCAATTCCCAAACTTCTACTCAATAGCTTGTTATACTTGTTTCCTTAAACATATCAAATAAAACAATAGCAAGTGTAAAAGCAAGAGGGAACCAATAATTAAGCACATAAATATGTTATATAAACAATGCAAGTAAAACGTGTTGTTATGATACTACGCGCATCAATAACTTAGAAACTAAACATGACATGTTGAGATAGACATGAGACTAGCAATACAAAATATATAAAACGTTTAATATAATATCAATAAGACACAACAACACATTATGCTAGTCAAATCATCAATCTAAATAATATCTATGGCCATACAAAGGCTTCTTAACATTACATCATCCATTCGAACTTGTTTCCTCTACGGAACACATCAAAGAAGGGCTTTCACCCATTTGTTGGTTTTGAAACAAAATGGCTTAGGACGACATTCACCTAGTGAGGCTTTTGACTTCTTTAGGTTACCTTGAGGCTTTTATTTGATGATGGCTCATTTTTTGGGATTGGATTTGATGCACCATTGGTTGACCATGGAACCCAAGAACCTACCAGAGTTGACTCGAAAGAAACATTTAAGGGTGGATGAATGTTGGATATGGTCTTCTGCCTTCAAACTTTTTATAAACATGTTGTCGGCCTATACCTCCATTATTTTGATGATATGTAGGGCAAACATTATGTTAACTAGGTGCTAATATGTCACTCTAGAATTTTCAGTCAAAAAGGCCTCATTTTGTAACAATATATCCCATTTATCGTTATGAATGAGTTATGCTCTTGATTAAGCTTGTACATCGATATTTGGTTGTAGCCGAAATACACATCCATGAAGTTTAGCAGCTTGTGCTCAGCAGTGGCGTCCACTATTTGGCATCCACTATTTGGTCTGTTAGCGAAAGTGGAAAGCTATCATTCGGGCAAGCTTTGTTGTGTTTAGCAAAATCTACATAAACTCTCGAATTTCCATTGCTTTTTTGAACTAGAACCAACCTCAGCTTCAATCAGGTCCATGGCGGCTGAAATTAAGGACTTGTTAAAGAGATTCCCTCAAAGTAGCCTCCAGCATTGCAATAGACTTGGCAACCAAGCAGCTCACTTTTTGGCGCGACATGCATGGTCTCTTGATGACATGACCTTATGGTGGCACAGTGCCCCTTTGTTCATTGAAAATGTAACTTTCATTGACAGGCACTATTGTAC
Source organism: Fraxinus platypoda (assembly GCA_903798405.1). NCBI lineage: Eukaryota > Viridiplantae > Streptophyta > Magnoliopsida > Lamiales > Oleaceae > Fraxinus > Fraxinus platypoda. Next base: position 6,681 of record CAIGRT010146303.1, on the reverse strand, counting down.
CCTTTCCTAAGGCTTTTTTATCTTTATGAATGACATATTTTCCATCAAAAAAAATATATATATATATTAATTTTCCTAATGAATACATTGCTCAGGAGTTTTTCTACTTCTTTACATAAGGCCTTGTACTTTTTGAATTTAATGGTTGCATCATCTGCTTTGGGTCGAACTATATGGCATCGATATTTGGATTGATTCCCTCCATATCTTGATGACTCTAGGCAAATAGTCCAAGTTGATTTCAAGAAGTCCATAATTTTAAGAAGTGGTTGCCGTATCTCATGACCTATGCAAAGCTCTCTTTGTGAGTGATCTAGGCTCAGCTGAAACCTCTCTATCTCTTCAACTATCTCAACTCCCCTTTCATAGGTTTTCATCTTAGGATCTAGTGGACTAAGCCCACTGTCAGCCACTTGTACTATATGTAATCTAGGATTAAAGATGCCACCTAGCAATTAGATTGGTTAGACGATGCAGGATGCGACATCTTTTGGCAATCTATTTATTTTCCTTGACTTTACTACTCCGTATAGGATGGAAAACTTCAATGTGTAATGATATAGGGAAACAATTTCCTTCAAGCCATAGAACAAATGTACCCCCATAATGGCATCGTATGGTAACAATGAATCTATCACCACAAACTCTGTCATGATGCTAACCGTCGAAATGGACTCCCCTACTTCTATAGTTAGTGAAATCTTTCCCTTTGGTATAATTACTGTGGCATTTAGTCTGAGGAGCGGACTAGGATATGGTTGTAAGGAGTTGTGGGAGACTTCCATCCATTTGAGCATGTTTCTATACCATATCTTAACGGTATTTCCTATATCCACCAATGTTGACTCTGACTATGGTCAGGATGACAACTTAGATGCTCGCCTATGGATAAAATTTGACATTAGCTTCGTCAAAGAAGTGGTCGTCTTCTCCCCACCTTGTACGTTTGGAAATTATTCTTATCTTGGAATGGTCGGCTGAGGTTGGCTCAGTCTACATGTCTACCCTGAATCATGCTGATCCGTCCTTTGGAAGGTCAATATTAAAGGACGTTGCTTCAACTTGGTCTCTTCAGACCACTCATATACCTCTAGTATGAGAAAATTCATTTAGGGGTAAATTGAAGTTGCAGCTTTTAGTTCATGCAATACAGGAAGCCCAAGGATTGCAGTATAGTTAGACGATGAGTCTACAACTAAAAAATTAGCGATTGTCCTTCACTAATAAGGAAATTTTCCTAATTAGATGATGAGGATAATATGCCCTCTTGTATCAATGGGATCACCCGTGAAACCTTGTAGTTGCTTAGGGCTAAGATTTCTATTTGTTCTAAGGTTTTCAATTATAACACGTTGATGGACTCTTGTTACCCACTAGAGTTTGATAAATATTTATTCCAACGACTAAAATGTTTATGACGAGTACATCTCTGATCGTGAAGTATTCCTTAAGAATCTTCCACCAAGAAACCCAATCACTTGAACTAGTTTTTGGGTTTCCATGTGACTCATTGACAACTCTCTTTATAGTTTTCAAACTCGTGCTTCCTTGACCCACCTTCATCTTTCTCTCCTGGACCCTTCTGCACATTGATTTCCTCCTACCAGCATTCGAATTTCCATCTTAGTTTGGTTAAGTCTTTCTGGTTGGAAAGGTAAAGGTGGAAGAGTATTTGGTTGAGTGAGTGAGGCCTTTGTGTTGGGAATTTACTTAATATGCACAGCGGAATTAAACAAAAATTTCAATTCCCACCACAAATCTGATTTATGTTTAGATAGAAATTGTGATAGAAAATATGTATATTTTTTGAATTCTGCAAATTTCTTTGCTTGTCTTGAACACGAACGATCAGGATTTTGCAATCAACAGCTGTCCAACTTCCAATGAAAATCCACACAGAGAGCAAGAATGAGAGAATTATGGTTTCTCTTTTCTTGTATTATTAATAATATGAATCGTGTTCTATATTTCTGAAATCCTAATAGCTTATTAATATAAGTCCAAGTGGGCTTGACCCGTTTCTTAAAATTAACTCAATCCAATATTTAATTAATCTAATTACTTAAATTCGGCCCATGAATTAATTAATTAGTTAATTCAATTAATTAATTCAGGTTGTTAACAAATAACCTAATTAATTAATTATCCAACACTTGTTAGTTAATTAATTGGTGAATCTTATTCTTTTAGTTCTCCTTTAGTGTGTGACACATTGGGTTCCCGATAATGATGCCTAACAATGTGAATTATTATTTTGATATAATCAAAAGCGATAAATTAAAATACCCACTTTAATTTATCACCAANATGTGAATTATTATTTTGATATAATCAAAATTGATAAATTAAAATACCCATTTTTTAATTTATCATCAATTCACATTAATCGTTCCACATTGACATCTAGCAATGTATTATCATGTGATATGACAAAATTAAATTTGTTCGTTTACCGTGAAATTATAATCATTTGTCAATATGATCCTATCAATTACAATATATGGATATATGTCAATCTCAATTATCAATCATATTTTTCATCTCGCTATTAAGTTAGTACAAGTCGAAAATTCTTTTTCAACTTATGAGTACACATTGGCCAATGATTTTGTTATCAACTTAATTGAATGAAATGTAGATCATAGTCTCATTCACAGCCTTTATATGATTATTAACATACCCGAACGACGTCGTATTATCAAACCTCGGTAGAGCAAAATCCAACATCACCGAAGCATGACTTCCTCATATAAGGCAGTATGATGACATCGATCCAAAGAACCAATTCCACTACCGAACGTTAGAGATTAACCACTGACACTCAGATAGTTATCCATGTGGAATCTTTTAGTGAGTTTCCAATGTTTTGTTCTATAATAAAGCATCAACATGTAAATTTAAGTGTCACCACACTTTAGCTTGTGATATCGGCTACTTACTTTACAAGTAAGAAATGCCACACGTGATGATCTACCTGTAATAACGACATCCGTATCTCTTTATTACTTACGACCATGATGAATTAAGATTTAGTTATATGTCATTTGTATTTCACAATCACAACTCCTTGTGATTAACAAATTACCAAGAATTGAATCTACAGATTCTGTTATTTAATTTACTAGACTAATTCTTCAATTAAATAATAGATCCGTCATAAATAAAATGCATGCATCAATTATATATTAAAAATGTTTATGTCTAAACTTAATTGGACTTAGAGTATAACACTTACAAACTCTCACTTGCACTAAATCAATCACTTATGCATCTAATATCATAAAAGTCTACATGACAATTGTATTATTTTTTCAATAAGATGATACCGTATTAACACATATTTCGATCATTGATGAGATCTTAGTTCTTTTGTTTGCACGATGGCTCTATTGTTATCACAATGCAGAAGCTTGTGATCACCAATGTTACGAATTACTCCAAGATCATTGTTGAACTTTTTGATCCAGACCACAACCTTTGTTGCTTCTAAAGCAATTATATATAAAGCTTCTGCTATTGAATCAACAATTGTTTCATGTTTGGAACCTTTCCAACAATCGCTTAAGAGTAAACCAATATCTTGATTAAAATTTGCCATCATTCTAGTCTGACTAGAAGTTAGCATCAATGTATCCATAAAGTCTCAGTTCATTTTTCNCTTAAGAGTAAACCAATGTCTTATTTGAGATATACTATTATTCTAGTCTGACTAGAAGTTAGCATTAGTGTATCCATGAACTATCAGTTCATTTTCTCCATATAAAATCTTCTCGAGATTTTATCTGTATAGATTGGGATGAGTTAAACAATCTTCTAGATCTATCTTTATAGATCAACTTGCTTCTATCATATCTATCACAGAGAAATTATTTGACAATCATAATTTCAACAATTGAAATATAGAGACGTCGTTTCCTATAATATGTCTCATACATATCATATCAGGAATGCGACAATGCTCCCACTATCTTCATGTAAACACAAAGTTTGTCTTTAATTTTTGATAAAATCAAACTTTTTGACTTTCTCATCAAGTCGAAGATTTCATCTTCTAAATGATTGCTTCGATCCATATATGGATCTATCAAGTTTGAATACCTTGTTGGCGTCTTTGGATTCAAAACATTCGACTTGTGTCATGTACATTTCCTCATACAAGTTCCTGCTAAGGAATGTAATTTTGACATCTATTTGTCATAACTCATGGTATGCAGCTATTGCAATCAAAATTCGAGTGTACTTTAACATGGCTACAGGCTAAAAGGTTTCAAAAGCCAACTCATTGTCTTTGTTTATAACTTTTTCTATTAGGATTGCTTTGTATGCATGGATGTTTCCATCCGTGTCAATTTTTTCATGTAAAACCATTTACAACCTATGGGTTCTATACCATCGGGCTGGTTGATCAAGATCTAAACATTGTTCACATACATCGAGTTCATCTCGAATTCCATAGCATCTACCATCTCTTTGAGTCAATACTTGACTTTGCTTTTACATAATTAATATCATCCTCGATTAGTAATACTTGATTAGTAATCATGGATTTGTACCTTCTAAGAGGTCGAATGATCTTACAAGATTTATACAAATCTGACGTGTCCTCAGGAGTCTCTACTTCTTGATCAAGAGTACGTACCTCAGCAAGTGTGGGATTAGAATCAGGTTTATCTATTTGGTTAACTATATCTGTGGACTCTTGAACTCCTTCAAATTCTATTTTACTCCCACCGCCCTATCCTAGAATAAACTCTTTTCTTAGGAAGTGATAATATGTCATGAGATGAAGACTTTCTTTTCAATGGGCTTATAGAATTGATATCCAAATATCTTTTTTGGATATTCCACAAATATGTATATATCAGATAAATTGATTTAGTGCGCTTCACATTAGCGTCACATCCCCAAGGTTTCATATAAGATAAATTGGGCCTACTGCCTTTTCATAACTCGTATAGTTTTTGTCAACCTATTTAGATGACACAATTTAGTGTATAGCATGTAGCAATTAATGCATGACCCCAAAACGATTTTGACAAATTTGCATGGCTCATCATTGATCGCACAATACATAATAATATGCGATTCCTCCTTCCAAATACACCTTTATATAGCGGAGTATACAGCGAGAGAATCTCATTCTCTTTTAAATAATCTAAAATTCTCCCTTATAGATATTCTCCACCTCGATCAGGTCTTAGTGTGAGAATATATTTACTTATTTGTTTCTCTATTTATAGATTGAATCCCTTGAACCTTTCAAGAGTTTCATGCTTGAATTTTATCAAATATACATGACAATTTCTGAAATAGTCATCAGTAAATATGATGAAATAAGAGAAACCTCATATAGCATTAATTGATATGTATTAGACCCAATAATTGTGCAGATCTTTCACATTTTCAAGTAAAATTGGATTTGGTCATTGTGCTTAACAAGAATGATTCACATTTGTCAAATGATTCAAAATTATTTGACTCAAATATACATCTCCATGTAATTTTAGAATTGCATTCTCATTTATGTGACCAAGTCTGCAATATCAAATATAGGAGTTATTCATATTATCATTTTTATGCATTTTAATTTCTATACTCATTATAGAATCTCAGTATTTAAGAATATAAATCTCATTTGTAATTTACCATAACCATTAAGATATTAAAAGATAAAAGAAAAACAACAATTGTCCTTAATATTAAAAACAACAATTGTCCTTAATATTAAAATAATTCATTTCCATACATGAAATTTATTTAATGCTCTGGTAATGGTGGATATAAAGTAACATTTCTCTAATTCTAATATTAAGTCTAAAGACAAAGGCAAAAAGTATACTCCTACAGGCAATGCAACAACATTTTCTCATTTTCAACGTGTATGTCAACTTTTCCCTTCTATAGTGATCTGCTTCTATTTAGTTTCTATATATTTATACAAATATGAGATCAACATCTTGTATTTAATACCCAAGAAGCGAATGAAGTAGACATAAGTCTTGCAATTCTATTCTAATGACCTATCATTCTTAAATTATAACAAGGGTCATTAGACTTGGTCTTAGCCATCTTAGATGCTTTCCCAAAGCCCCTTTAGACTTTCTTTTAGTATCTTTAGAGAAATCAATGGCTTGCACACTACATGCTTTGATGTTGAACTTAACAATTTTAAGCATATTAAGCAACGTAGGGAGTGTGCACTCGAGCGTATTCGTGTCAATATTTATAAGAAAACGTGAATAGCTCTTTGGCTGTAGAACCAAGCAAATACTTGGTTTACAGTCCATGACTGAACTCAATTGAGACCACTTCTCAATGTAGTCAACATTTCGGTACATGAGCACTGACTGAAGATCCTTCTGCTACTATGCACTAGTATAGTTGCTAAAAAATCGCATATATTTCTACACGTAATTTATTCATCATTTAACTCTTTGAAATGAGAAATCATTGTGTTAGCATTTATATCCTCATGTTTCTTTTTGTAACTCATGTGACATAGTTGCACGTATCATACATGTTATAGTACTATCACCATCACTGTATTTATTATAGTAGCCACCTCTTTCTTAGTCGAGTCATCAACAGATGTCTCTCATATGCATGAGAACAATTCTCAAATTGTAGTGCCAATCATTGTGTTAGCATTTATATCATCATGTTTCTTTTTGTAACTCATGT
>CAIGRT010146269.1:0-11462 GCA_903798405.1 Fraxinus platypoda | reverse complement strand
TCAGAAGGATAAGAGTGAAGAATATTGTAGAAATTAATCATTAAAAAGATGATTATGTGCTGAAGCTAATTAGATCAGTTGTATATGATGTGATTTCAATATATGTTGAGGTCAGAGCTAATTAGAAACGACAAACCAGTGGGGGGAACGGAGCGGGAGGGGGGAAGGGAAGAAGATGAACAGTAACTTGGGTGTTTTTTTTAATTTAATTCTTTTAATTTAATTTTTTTCATATAAAAAATGTAAAATTACATATTTACCCTTTAACAATTGGTCAACTAAAGATCAAACTAACAGTTTCTGTCAATTTGGACTTCGGGTGCGAATTGTTTAAAGGTTTGGTACCGTGGGTGGCACAAATGAAAAGTTTGGTCAAAGTCTGCAAAAAAATGAAAGGTTTGATACCGTGACTGCAATTTTCCCTAAAAAATATCAAAAAGTTTCGATGGGGACTTCCACTTCTGCTTAAAATCAACTATTTATGTGCTTTTTTAGACCGTATCCCCATGCATTTGGCTAAAAAAAAAAGGCCCGTAAAATCGGAGACCAAACATGCTGTAACTTACATAGCTAAAGAAAAAATGTCAATTAATCCTCAAACTCTAATCGAACTCCAATNTGCTTAAAATCAACTATTTATGTGCTTTTTTGGACCGTATCCCCATGCATTTGGCTAAAAAAAAAAAGTCCGTAAAACCGGAGACCAAACATGCTGTAACTTACATAGCTAAAGAAAAAATGTCAATTAACCCTCAAACTCTAATCGAACTCCAATATTTGGAACTAAAAGCTGGGGCCTCTTTTCTCCTAATAGAAAAAAATAATGGCAGGTTCTAGCCATAAAAAATGATAATGGTCTAATTGTGACTTCTTTCGCCATACAGACAAGAAAGCAAGAAAATATGTTTGTATGTCACGTATGGTAGCCAGTTGAGTATATATGAAATACGAAACAAGATTTGTCGAAGACAAAATCAAATGAATAATTTTGTCCCTTCTCTAAAAGCCTAAAATTTAGGTGAGGCAGGTCAGCATAGCATTAGAACATGTAATTGTGAAAGTGTTGGCCTTTGCTTACAAATGAATTGGTGGTCTGCAAGTGACGGGTGTGTCAAGACAAACTATAAACGAATAACTTGTCCACTTTATAAGAGTCCAAGATTTTAGACGAGGTGGTTCAACGAAACGACACCTGAAATTTCTCCAATCACAACAAATACACAAACCACTGTGCAACCGCCATAGAGGTGAAATTTTCAAGATGTCCTATGTTTTTTCTTTGTTGAATAGTAAAATTCACTTGCCAAATACACAAGACAAACAATAGCTGGATAACACATCCTTGTAACATCGGCAGAGAAAATGTGAAAGTATTCTGAAATATTAAGAAATCACAATCAAAGCATTTAGATCTAAAGAAAATACCAGACCTGCAGTAACACAACATTAGGTCTGCATTTAGAGGATTAAAGGTTGTATAATCTTTCGTACTTCTTGCTGTGGTAGCATGTCGAGAGGTAGCATCAAAGACAGGATAATGCTTACAATCAAATAAGTTGTGGGTCACCAGATCGAAAGTTCATTCACCCTTGATCGAAACTGATGTTCTCTTTGTCATGTACTGGTATTTGTCAACCATGCATAGACAATTTTAGACAATGATCGCAAACTGCACATAAACAGAAGGTCAATTAAAAGGGACAGCAGCACTATTGTTGTTCATTTCTAGTGCAATAAGCTAGTCCATTGCTGTATGATATCAAGTAAACAACGGGCTTTCAATGGCTCAAAGATTAGGTGATCAAAGGAGGCCAAATAAAAAAATATGATGGTTTAAAAATGTGTTTACCTGATAATGCAGTAAAGATGTGGCATCTGATACCCTCAAACGAGGAAAAATAACTGCAGCTTAACCCAAACTCTGTCTGTAAATGTAAGTGCCGTCTAATTCTACACAAGGAATTCCAGCTATCTTGTTCCAATAATCCCCTTTATCTTTGAGACACCGTTGTTTCAGAGGGGGACAGTCGCTTATCTCTAGATGCCAAAGCTTGTCGAGCAGGTTTTCACTGGGCAAAACATTAAGGCTTGTACAATTCATGATTGATAGGTGTTGTAGAGAGGTGAGGTTTTCAAGAACCTTAGAGAGCGAAGTAAGTTTTGGAAATCTAGCAATAGAAAACTTAATTAGAGAACGAGGAAAGAGACCATCATCATCACCAAGAAACTCCAGTTCTTGAAATCCACCACAGACAGAAAATTCTCGAAGAGAGGTTAGTCTGTGTAGGCCCCACTTTGCTAGAGGCTTGAGTTTCCTAGAATCCCAGATCCTTAGTGAAGATAAATTTGGGGGAAAATCACATCTTGGGAAGTTCTGAAGCCTGCGACAAGTACGTATCTCAAGTGATACGAGGGATGTGAGGTTTCGAATCTGCATTGGCAAGGACTTGAGATTTGAACAATGTTCAATGGAAAGTGTCCTCAGGTTTGGTGGCAACCCTTGCTCTGGGAAGTTATCTAGACCATTACAATCAGATAGATACAGTTCAAAAAGATGTGCAAAGCTGTGCACATGCCGGAGTAGAGAGCCGAAATTCAGCCATTTGGATATAGTAAGCTCTTCCAGAGAAATTTCACTGTTCGGTGGAAGCATCGCCTCTGAAAGTTGATTGCAGTTTTTGATGGAAAGTTTTTTAAGGGTGATTGCGAAGTTACCATCCAAACAGGTCCTCAGAGACGAGCAGTCCTTAATCTCCAGCCTTTCAAGGTTTGAGAAGCTACTAGGCAGGGATTCTAGGGCATTGCAGCTGAGTATCTCAAGGCGTCGAAGCATGGGAGGGACGCCATTTTCTGAAAAGCTTACAAGTCTTTGGCAATTCTTTATTATAAACTCCCTCAGGATCCTGAGGTTGCTCATGTTTGGAATAGACAATAATCTTGCACAGCGAAATAACTCCAAAACTTCAAGATTGCAAGGCATCTGTTGTCCCTCTTCACAAAGGGATACAAGTTCTGAACAGTCAGCAACGACGAGGCGTCTTAGACGGACAAGATGTTCTACCGTAACTCCATTTTCCCACAGTGAAAGCAGTTCCCTGCAATTACAACACTCTAAAACTTCAAGTGATTCAGTGGACTGCAGAAGTTCCTGCGGTAGATGAGATAGCCCTGTAACAGACTCAACTTTCAAGTAGTTTAACTTAATAAGATTACTGAAACTTCGTAACACTACGTTGTTGCATTCCTGAAGGTCCAAGTCATGAAGAATGGGAAGCTTCAATGGAGAAACATTAGTTAACTTGGGGCATTTGAATATTGTAAGCTGAGTAAGATAAGGGAACTGGTTCTCGGATTCCTCACCATCTGCAGAACGGGACCATGTTTCCCATTCTGGCATGTCATAAAATCTTAGACTCTCGAGACTTTGAAATGGGACAGCCACAAAACCGCAAAATTCAACACCAATGTGTTTTACTTTTCGCATGCCTTCTATGCGCAGGTGTTTGAGCTTGGGAAGTTGCCCAAGCGGGGGTAAAGATGTACATTCACTACAGCTGCCCAGGCTTATTTTCAACAATTTGCAAAAAAATTTATCCCCTATCCAACTTGGGAAGTTTTCACCTCTATAGAATTCAATCTTGAGATTTCTCAAGTTTTCATGAGGCTGTAGCATATCTAGCACTTCTTCTTCGAAACTCCTATCAATTGAAACATCAATATCTTTTCCCCATGCCAGTTGTAATTCATCGAGTTCTTGCTTACCCCTTAAACATGCCTCCTTTGCATCCTCGATGTTCGTCACATTTTGCAATTCTGAAATGGCAAGTGTCCCCTGCAAATGCTGAAGATTCCTCAATTCCTTCAGTCCCAAGCCACCGACTTTGCTGACAACAAGTTTTGGTAATGTCCGCAGCTTTATCAAATCACCGATTCCGACTGGCATTTCCCTCAGTTGATCGGTGTTAGAGATGTCAAGATGCCGTAGGTTGGATAAACTTCCTACTGCCGGTGGCAGCTGACAGATAAAGCGGCAATTACTTAAAGATAAAGTGTGCAAGTTGTAGAGACCACTTATAGAGTCCGGCAATGAAACAATAGAAGTGCCAGATAGATTGAGGTACCGTAAATGTAACAACTTGCAGATGATACTTGGAAGCTCAGTGATGGAATAGCCGCTTAGAGATAGCACTCTTAAGCGATGAAGCTCTGGAAGCAATTCGAGTAAGATCTTGTTGGATAAGTAGAAAGGAGGCCAAACGTGTGAATTTTGGACAGGCATTGGTATAAAAGTTCTCAAACCTTGAACTTGTTTGAATGCCCTGAATCTTGTGAAAACTTCAAATTCATGACGCAGGAATGAAGCATGGCGAGTTTTTTCTGGTACTCTATACTCCTTGTTAGTATTTACCTTCTCATCAAGCCTGTAGCAAGTCCCTCCAGCAACAAGTTGAGCCAAATCATTTATAAGGTCATGCATCACAAAATGTGAATCACTGTCACTTAGTCGTTGGAAAAAGGATCTCGACAATAGTTCATTAAAACACTCGAAGCCTAACTCTTCCATCTCTTTACTCCCTCTTTTTTGGTGCAGAAAACCTTCTCCCATCCACAATAACACCAGCTCATTCTTGTCAAACTCATAGTCCTTTGGAAATATGGAACAATAAGCAAACAAATGCTTCAAATGCGAAGGCAGATGATGATAGCTTAATCTTAAAACAGGAAGAATGTTGTTTTGTTCTGGTAAATCCCATATCTTGCTCTTCAGCACTTCTACCCACTCTTCCTTACTATCCTTAGAACGTAGAAGGCCACCGAGTGCTTTTGCTGCCAAAGGCAAGCCTTTACACTTCTTCACTAGTCCCTTACCAATTTCTCTTATATCTGGATCGGCATCTATAGATCTTTTAGCGTGATGAGCTAAAAGAGATAAGCAATCACCATCTGTCAACATCTTCATATGGTAAGCTGGAACAGACCCCACTTTTGATGCAACATGATCAAGGCGAGTTGTAACGATAATTCGACTTCCAGGTTGCCCGTATTGGAAAGGAAGACATAGTGTGTTCCAATTTTCATAGTCCTCATTCCAAAGATCGTCGAGAACAATAAGGAACTTGCTCTTCGACAACTCCTGCTGTAAACTGACTTGAAGCATATTTAAGTCCTTAGATTCGCCACTATCATCAGTCACTGACTTGTAAATTGTCTTGGTTATTGTAAACACATCAAAATCAGATACACAAACCCAAGCTCTCACATGAAAGCTTCCCTTAACATCTTTATCATTATAGACAAGTTGGGCAAGAGTCGTTTTGCCAATTCCACCCATCCCAACAATCGGAACGTAGCAAACATCATCATGACACCCCCCCTCACCAATCAACAATTTCCTCATGGCTTCTTTATCCTTGTCTCTTCCATAAATGTGGGGCTCATTTAAGGAAGTGCTAGGCAATCTGGTTACCGTCCATCGGTTAGAATGCCTACCCAAATTATCTTCCAATTTCAAACCATTCTTTTGCTTCACTATCTCATCAAACCTGTTCGAGATTTCTTTTATCTTGGACATCATCCTATAATTGGATGCAATTGAACCAGGTAATAAGCCGGTGCAAGTAGGGATCAATTTCCGAAAGAGACTTGTTCTAGGCAGAACTTCTTCGTATTTTTGAATCAAAGCTTGAGTCGTAATCTCATCCAATATATCTTCCAAGTCATAGAACAAGTCCCTGAGGCCCTCCAGCCATACTTTTACATGTTGATCAGTTAATTGCTTATCTTCAGCATCATCGAGCACCGCCTGAATAAAATCCAGGTTTTGTTTCCATTTCCTGCGGTGCGTAGCAATTCTCTCCCGGTGGGTGAAGGCCACCACCAGACCTGAAGCTAATTGCTGGAACAGTACCTGAATGAATGCAGAAAGAAAGAGCTCCCCCAGAGGCATTTTCTTGGTTCTTGCTTATTGAAAACAAACAAAATCGGATCTGAATCGAGAGCAAAACCAATTTGCAGAATAGGGCAAACACTCTAAAATCTGAGAATAATTGACCAATCCCAATAATCAATATGGCGTAGTTGGATAGTGGAATAATCTTGTTCTACGGATATGAATGAATGGCTGGCAAATCAAGAAAACAAAAAAAGCAGTTGTCACATAATAGCTGGCATTTTATTCCACAAAACAACTATTAAATCTGAAAAATGATTATCATAAGAGTCAATTATTGTGTGCGTACTTATATACATACATATACATATACATATACATAAATACATCAAGAATCATATAATAACTTACAGATTGCAGAAAAGAACTGGAAACTCCCTTTCTGTTCCTGAGCTGGTTTTGATCCAACCAAAAAACATATACAATTGCAAATAATCTTAGATTAAGAGCAGAGAGAGGTAGAGTTTTCAATAATCTCACAATTAATCCCCCAAGTCAACGGGAAAAACCATGAACAGATGACAGAGTCGCCTTGAGCTGTTTTGAGTGGAGTGTTATAGCTGGCCTCTCGATTTTCTTTACAGATGCGCTCTTTTACACCCTAAAGTTGATGTATTTTACCTTTTTGGTCCTTTGAAAAGTTGAATTTCATAGATTGGACCCAACTTTGCTCTCCATTTGCATTTTACGGCCGAAGGCATATTTGACAGGCACGTATTGAACAGCAATGTCTAGTCTAGAGTGCAACAAGTTGAGAGACTTTTACTATTATTCAATATTTTCTAATCATCATCTCGAACTTGTAGAGCGCAATAAGTGTGGGAATTCTACTATTCTAGAGGTGGATAAATAAATAAATCATTAAACACGTGATTAAGCTAATTTTGAGATTAATAATAAGAATTTTGAGATAATCATTTTTTATTTTAAAATTTTTCGATGGAACTAGCCGATTTTGATTGAAAATGAGAATTGGATTAGTTCATACTGTTCAATAAGGTACTTTTTTCGACTTTATTTGGGAAAAAAAATAAAAAAATCGATAGAACTAGTTCATACTGTTTATTGGGTAAATTTCGCCTAAGTTTCAGCAAAATTTTACATAGACCATTAAAATTTCATTTATATTATTTAGAATTTCAATTTAATTTTAAATTGGTTACTAAACATAATTTTAAATTCAAATTTTATCGGTCTTATCCAAATTGATGAAAATTACTTAAATGATAATCATAACACAATGAATCTTCCATGTAAAACATAATCGTTGCATGATATGGCAATATATCACCATGTCACATCATAATAGTGTTAAGATTAAAAAAATAAATAAAAATTGCATTTTAACTTTTTAATCTAAAGAGGTCTTTTATTCTTTTGTACCTCATGGAAACTTTTGGGATCTCTATTGGGTTTAATTTAGTTACAAATGCTTTGAATGAGGGAGATCACTTTTCCTAAGACACAAATTTGGCCATGAAGGTGTTAGGTACATGTTCTAGTGCCTTTTTCTAATCGCTATGTGAAGGTGGAGAACATCAAAATTAACAAGGGTAGAATTGTTTTGATTATCACCGTCAAACTAGCTGGAAGACACTGAAATAAAGTATCATTTCCAAAATTTTGGCGAGACAAAATATGCCTTATTTGCAAGATTGAAGACTCGCTGAGTAGTGAGTATTTTGAATAGTTCGAGTTCTCCTTGAATAAACTTGAAGTGGAAATTGTTGACCTTCCTTTTGTTTTTCATATGTGAGTTCTATATAGGGAAGTGGAGATGAGGACTTTCCTAGAGGAGGGTGGATGATGACAATTATAACCATTTTTCCCTGGGGGAATGACCAATTAACCAAGTAGCTCTAGGATCAAATTTGGATCTCTCTTTTTTTTTTTTTTGGGAAACACATACGAATGCTACATGGCCAAACAATCTAAGATGAATACGATTAATTCCATCGAAGTGTGGAAAGTATCGTGATAATATTTCTATTGGAATTTTAAAATCAAGAATTTCGGAAGGAAATCTATTAATTAGGTGAGTGGCAATTAAAAGGGCTTCTCCCCAATAGGTCTAAGGAATATTCATTCATTTGAGATAGCAATGCTCTGGTCACCTCCATCAAGTATCTAGTTCTCCCATTTTATAGGGTGGGTGTTAGCACATGAAGATTAGGAGTTAATTAAATGAATGGTCTGAATTTTAATTTTTAAGACATGGAATATATACCTTAAACTATGAATGCATGTGTTCTAGGTGATTATATGGTGATACATATCCTTTATATCTAACATTATACGGGTATAGATACTCATGCCATAACTGCTTAGGGCTATTTCTTTTGCAATGACTTTTCTCGATGTTACTTTGAAAAGAAACCCATATTTTTATCTATGTGATCATATTTTCATCATTTCTATCTGACAACAATTTATATTAAAATAAATTTGATCGTGAAAATGTAAAATGAAACAACTAAAATAAATATTTTGTGTCACGAGTACAAGTATCCTAAGATATGGATTTATCTACCCTAGAAAATAGAGTTTATGTGTGTATTCATACCTTAGCAAAAAAGTATAAATTATTTTAGACAGTTTGAATCGACTCTTGGAATCTTTGGGATTCTATATTTTAGCACTTAACCAATAGATAGCAATGGATGACCTTTTTCTATTAAGCAATTAACAATCTAGGGATAAGTTTAATGATCATTCATTTAATTAACTCGACAATTTAACTTCCTTAATGTGCCAAATCTGATTTTTGCCGAACACGTAACAATATTCATCATGTTGGAGTAACGGATTTCACTCCAGTGATGGATGAATAACCGTGTGAATAAATAAATGAGTAATGTATAATCTTTTTTTTTTTTTTAATTTAGTAAAAAAGTAATAACAGAGGGAAAGTTTAATTATCATTCACTTAATCAACTCGAAGATTGGTGTACAATCCATTCTTCTTCAAGATATGAAAAGATTAATCTATTGAATTATTCTCCTCTGTTATTTGAACAAATAATTTAAATTTTTGTTGCACCAAATTGTGTGGGAATCATTTGATGAAAAGCTTTGAAGGTAGTATGGACATCAGATATGTCATATTGCCCGTTGCTTAAGATATCAGAGATTGCATCTAATATGGAGCATCAATGGGTTGGACCTTAACCTCAATCCCCACTGTAAATCCTCCACTAGGTGGAGAAGAATGATCATTTTCTTATCAATTTTTTTTATCAATTAATATATTTTTTAATTCCTTTTTAATAATTTTAATTATTTCAAATGACATAACACGAAATGACATTTTTGCCCTTCTTTAAATTGGTTACACAGGCTCATTCCTAATATTTTGATCGACTAATGAATTTTTTGGACAAAACCTGTCAAAGGTCCTTATGTTATCTATTTTTGCAAACATTTGAACTCAATGCTGTCAAAATAAAAGGTTTGGGACCCGCGATAGTTTTTGAACCTTTTGGGACCGCATATGCAATTTACACTAAATGATAAGCTTTTTAAAAAAAAATTATTTTGGACTCATTCAAAAAATTTTAAGATGCTTTCTATCTTGAGGATTAATTGTGCAACTTTTTAGTTTGAGGATAAATTTCTCATCTGAGCAAGAGCCAAGAAGTTGAGGACTGATGTTGCAATAGTCAATAGATATAATCTCTTCAAAGAAGAGCTCAAACAAAACCCTAGAACTAGGGCTAGATAATAATCAAATCAAATCGACCAACCTAACTCAAATCGATCGATTTGGATTGATTTTTAAGTTCAATTGAATTGAGCCCTTGTTTGCCCCCCATTATATTCCATTACATTACATTAATTTTTTCTCTCTCTTCATCTCAACCATACATTCATCAAATAAAATAATAATACACACAAATCAAAAACTTTTCAACCACACATCTCCCATCAATCACTATTCTAAAAATTTTCTACCCCCCAAAAATGCCAATTAATGGGGGGCAAACAGGGTCTGAGTTGGATTGAAAAATTAAATTTGAGGTCCAGTAAAATTGACTTGGGTCTCGAGTTATGAATCAAAAACTAACCAAATCCCCAACCTAACTCAACCCGATAAACTGAAAAGAAATTAATATCTAAAATGGAAAAATCTAAACAGAAACAATAGTGGAGACAAAAGAATGACTTAGAATATACAAACGTCATTTTTTTTACATAAATTGACTGGTATGAATACTATATGCAAATGCAAAGTTACTTGACTATAAACTAAAAATTAAGAACATGATAATGAAATGAATGAATTCCAAAAAAAATTGTAACAAAGAAAATGCTTAATAATTTCAAACTTATTTATACATTATTTTTCGGAAAGAATTCCCTATATGGGTTAAAAACAACGAAAGTTTTCAAGTGATTTCAAATTTTGAAACATTGTCTAAAGTCAACAAAAAATAATTGTATCTACATTCCTTGAAAGCCTCAATTCCGATTATGTTATATTGGGCCCAAATCCAAACTGACCAACCCATCCAAACCAAACAAACCTAAGCTTGATCAGTTTGGGTTGGGTTTAAACAAATAATTGGGTTGAGTTAGTTTGATTTCCACTTAAATCAAAGGGAAAGTATGACCTATTTCAAATCTACGAAATAAGGTTTACTTTTTCAAAAAATTTAATTTAATTTATTAAATAATTATTTAAAAAATATTAATTGAATATATTAAGATCAATATTTTATAATTTATGATCACAGTTATGTATTAATCACAATTACAAATGCCACAAACACAAACAACAAATTTTATAGGTCAAATGCCACAAATACAAACAACAAATTTTATAAGTCACAATTTATTTCTCTATTACAAATAAATTAATTAATTGGTCACATATTTTTTTTGTTACAAATTACAAATTTTATGAGTTATAACTTATTTCATAATCACAAAATATCAAATTAATTGGCCACAAATTATTTTTAGGTCACACATTATCAAATTATTGGTCACAATTTAACAATTTCTTAGGTCACATGTTATTTATTAGTCACAATTTACCAAATTTTGAGTAACAATTACAAAGTTAATCACAATCACACATTTCTTCTTCACATATTAATAATTGGTCACCAATTAACAATTTATTAATCACAACACTTAGATAATTGGTCACAAACACTCCCAACCTAATCCAACACAACCCAAACCCAGCAGTAGCCCCACCACCACCACCACTTACACCACCATTGTCACCACTAGCACCGTCATCACATATCCACAAGGGAGATTTTTCAGATTAGCCCATGGTCAACCAAACTTTTTATGAAAACGTAAAAGGTCAATGTTACCCTTAATGAAATAGATTTTAATTTATTGCAAAATATATCCCTACTTTATGAATAGTTTTAAGAATTAGTTTTTATTTTGTATTTCTTTTATTTCTCCATTCATCTTCACTAGATATCTCTTCTGATTCTGATTTTTCTTCAAAAATTTCTTCATCAGTTTCTATTTCTTCAAAGTTGACTTCTTC
>CAIGRT010146260.1:0-10825 GCA_903798405.1 Fraxinus platypoda | reverse complement strand
CATGGAAAATTGGGGATATCAAACATGGCCTTAGTATTAATTTAACATGCTATATACCCTTTAAGGACACGGTTTAACGTTTATCATTTTAAGTTCTATTTAATCCAATATAGTTTTAAATCAATTAATATACAATTGAAAATTCGTACTATAATTCAATAAAATTGCATACTCACTTATAAACATAAAATATATACATAGATGAATCTTATGTCGAAAATAAACACACTTGTACTCCTTGAAAATAAAATCATAGCAATAAGAGAACTAAACATAACAACCTTGAAGGTTTTTAAGACAATTAAACTTATATTATTCAAAAAATTCAATATTGTCTAAAACTTAAAAACAATGTTTCCAAGATATATAATTAAGAAAAAGTACATAATTCCATTTTACATTATATGTAAAAACAATTTCACTAACAATTTCATCAATAATCAACATGTAAAAGCTAATATATAACACCACACATTATATTTGTTAGTGACAAAAGATTATTATAATTGTTATTTTTTTTAAGCAAATGATGTAAAAGAACTTAAATTAATAGGTCAATATCATAGTTTTAACTTAATGAGAACGCATTTTAAACTTTAGGTAACAAGAAAATTCTTTTCATGTTAAAGTGATTTGTTGGAAACATAAAGGAGAGAACTACAGAGACTAAACGTCGATGAAAAGAGATGTTTGAAGATAAAATTATTAAAAGATAATAAATGATTCATTTTATTTATCCATCTTTCACTACCAAAAATGTGTGACCATAAAGAAAAGTTAAGGAGATCAACATAAACAAAATTTCCATAATTCTTCTATAATTAATTATGACCAAATTCATGTAATTAATATTAAATCGAACGTTAAAGTATATATAGTTTCAACTTTTAAGTACTAATATAGAAAATTGACCATGATAAGGGTCACAATAGAAATAAAATAAAATAATATACCAAAGTGTCTTGAGGAAGTGACAAAATAACTATTAGCAATGTTTTTGTCGGCCTAATCCTTAAATAATTAATTGTGAATTTAGGTTTCTAATGAAGGTTAATAGCTTAGGTAAAGCTTAAAGACAGAGACATTCAAATCTAGGTATAATCATCATATATTGAGATAGTGAGTATCATTGGTGATACCAAACCAAACTTGAGTGAAAAATGAATGAGCATCGTAAAAATATTCAACCTTCGAATAAATACTTCGAGTATGTGATTGAAAAATAAGTTTGGGGTGTGTATCCCACAAGAGAGAGATGAAATTTCATTATTGAGGTTCGAAAAATAACCAGCTTAAAGTTCATGATGATTTGATTGACTATGCATACACATTGGTCAAGCATTGGATAAGTGAAGAATCAATTTTAGTCATATTACTTATGAACCTTTTATGAATAGTCAAACAATTTTAATACATGATGCGTGTTCAGCAAAGTTATCTAATGAAGTTATAATTTTTGTTTGTTTGCTTGTGTATGTAGTAAATAGATTTGTTGGCGACGAGCAAGAGTTTAAGGTGGTGGGTATTTGATAAGTGCATTTTATGCAATTATTCGGGCTTCCATTATTATTTATTTATTGTTGATTGAGAGGAATAACTACTTAATTTTATGTAAATTATATGAAAAATCCCAACTTGGACGCAATTGAATTATAAAGGGCGTTTTGGAGCTTAATTGAAGTTAACTTAGAGTAATTGAAAATTAACCGAAATGCACATGGTCAATTAGAAGAGTTAATATAGCATTTAGAAGAAACTCACAATTATCGTGAGTTAAACTCGACAATTAAAAAGTTTGAGCACTACATTGCAAACTTTCAAGACTTGCATGAGATCAATTATTAAGGATTTTGGAATTATGAGGATTGAATTGTGAAGATATATAGATGAAGGACTAAAAATGCAATTGAGAAGGGATTCAAGCCTAACCAAGAGAAGAAATTAGGAACCAAAAGTTGAAGTGATGCAAAATGTTTCACACATAAGAATTGTGTAAAAATGTAACATGATGTAAAATAACAATATATATATATATATTTTAATTTAAAAACAGATGGACAACATTTTGAGAAGAGTAATGCTATCTAGCCTCAATGGTACTGAGTACTAGTTTAGGTGGTCACACTTGATAAGTCCAATTAAATGGATCATTTAACTTTGCATTTAAATAAATTTATCATTTAATAATATATAGTTGGCATTTAGACTAGTGCAAAGTATTGTGGGGCTGAATAACATTACTCTTTTGATAAATAATATGTCGTTTTAATTATCGCATAATAAAACAAGATTGGTTGGACTAAATAGTGGGCTAAGACTGTCCGAGTCTTTTTGAGGTTCCTAATTTTAATTTGGTCAATTAATTTGGTTCAAAGATTAATGAAGTCAACATATATTCATAATGTTACAAACTAAAGAGAAAAAAGACGAAAAAAAATCAATAGACTTATATGTATTTTATTAAAAATCAAAATCCTATATTTATAGGGAAGAATTAGGGCTGCAAGGGGTACAATAGTCATTCATAAATACTACTTTATTTAAAATACCCCACTTGAATGATTATTTACACAATTGTCTTATTAAAAACATTGTTTGGCAAAAACAACCAACCAAATAAAAATTTTTGGAGTAATAAAATGTCGCCTCATTAAAATCTTGTTAAGAAAATCCAATGAGATAAAATTTGAGCAAAGGAAAAAGAGTACAGCTGCTATCCCTGATATCAATAAATGAAAATTCTTATATCGAGCCTCCATGTCTTGTACGTCAATGTCTCAATATCACAATTTCTAGTGAAGTGTGTCTCATGTTTTGTATAGTCTTCAAACAATATAATATCTTCATAAATGATATTTATCAATCTTTTTTAATCTTTAGTTAGCATGATGATCTATTAAAAAATAGATTGTGTTGTTAATCTCTTCAAAAATCGTAAAGAATTTGTAACATATAAAAATATTATTTTGAGGATAGATGTCTTATAGGTTATGGACATCATTACACAAAGTATATGTCTCGTTAAAACCTTATTAGAAAAAAATATTGTGAGAAAAATTCTAATAAAAGAAAAAGAGTACATTATTCTTTTGAGTACGCTACAAAAATTACCTCATTAAAAATCTTGCCAGAAAAATACAATGAGACAAAACAATGATCAAGGGAAAAAGAATACAACGCATATATGCTCTACTTATGATGATATCACTTGAATTATATATTTCAGACATAAAATCATTTAAGAATAGTATTAAAACCATATAAGATAAATTGATTATAATCACATTTATTATAGACATATCAAACATCCATTGTTAGGCTAACAATATAGAAACTCGTGAGTGCATTAACTACATGATAATTTATATATTTATACAAGTTTTTGCGAAATTCATTATGCTAAGAGTCATACATTACATATTACGATTTTATTTTTTTCCATTTTTATTTCCCATAAATATACACATTTAGGTGTTCGGACTATAGATCCAGAAATTTCAGGTTTATCTAGTAAATTCAATTTTGTTAAGATTGCGTCCATTTATTTGGCCAATCATTTCTTCTATCGATATGATTTGATGAATTTAGTTTTATATCCTCGTCTTTTATAATATGAAGTAGTTCACTATGTACAAAAGTGTTGTTGACAACTTTTCCTTTCAATTCTATTTATTTTCTATAATATCATAACTTAATGAAAGATCTCTACGTTTAATACTTCTAATACTTGACCTCTTCTAGAGTTTTATAATTAGTTATGTTTATATGTTCTCCAAGAATATATGCCTCCTAAATGGGAACATTTCATTACATGCTCCATTTTCGGAGATTTTTCTTAGAATCGAACGTATTCACGCTTCAAGCGTGCCATGGATATATTAGATATAATATTAATGAATTTTCCTTTCAGGACGCGAATTCGAGTTGGATCATTTAAATTGTTGTGTGAGATACTGCTAATCTCTTTGATCAATGTATGTATCTAAATAAATTATTTTTCGAACTTCCGATTCGAATTATCGTTGTAAGGATCTAGATAATACAATAATTCATTATGTACAATATTTTCAACTTCTTAATTTCTCCATCTAACAATGAGATAATTGGTCATTCAAATTGATAATTAACAAACCACGTTATAATATATCACACATTAGGGCTTGAGATATTGTATAAAGGGTTCAAATTACATTTACTCTCAATATTCTTTCCTTTTCATCTTAGTACATTTCAGTAGATCAATTGTGTATATATTACACTATAAAAATAATTAACTGAAAAATTTAGCTTTGACCATAAATCAAATATAGTGAAAAAAGCTATGATATTGGCATGATGCTAATTGGATTTTCCTAAACAGAACTCGGCAGCACTTTGTTCTCAATAGTAATAATTTTTAAATTAATTGAAATCATTCAAAAAAGAATAGTATTAAATCATTTATCACCATCCTGACTAACACTTATAAACATGTTCAAATTTAAGTTTCACTAGCATTTACAAGACACATCGCTTTGATTGTATAATCTAAAAATTATACTCACAATATAAATTCGGGCAAGTAATCCCTCAAATTTCAGGGTTCGAATAACATGTGATCATCTAGTAAATATATCTATTATATACTAATAATATTTAGATGGTTAACATGGAGGGTGACGAGGCCCCATATATCACTATAATTAATATTTAAGATTATAAGGATTTAATTCCAATATTAGTTTGTGGATTAATGACCAATTTATGATATAGAGAGCAAGTATTATACGTGAATTCGTTGGATTGAAGAATCTCCTGATTGTTCATTAAATATTCAGTTGAATTCTCATTTTACATTATTATTGATTCAATGATGATCTAACTAAACATACCAACAATATAATATTAGAGTTATTGAACTGCTGGTTCAATACAATGTTTATTTTAATTGTAGTATGGTGTACCAATTAAGAAAATATTGATAAAAACTTTGTAAATTTCTCTTTATTTAGTGGAGAACTAATTATTACTAATAGTAAGTTTTTTTTTCTCCGTACCACATAATATTGATTTTTAAAGAGATTTCATAAAATTCTCATTAAATAGCAAATCGAATCTTTGGTTATATTGTTGGGTTCTGTTTCTTCGGAATATCACCACAATTTTCTTCATATTAAGTGCTTCTTTAGAAGTAATATGTCAATATTCCAAAACTATAATATCATGTTTCAACAAGATCATTGACATGGAATTCATCTACACTATGATATGCACAAATATTATATATTTTCAAAAGTAATAATACAATATTATTTTTAAATATTATTATGTCTGAATTTGTGATTCTTTAGGAGTAACAAAATAATACAAATACCATATTCCTTTTTAAGCAATGCTACAATATTTTTTCTGGAATATTGATTTAGATTGAATAGCAATACAATATTCTTCAGAATATTGTACGAGAATATTGAATGATAAAAAATACATTTAAGTAAATATTTATATATATATATCATAAATTGGTATAGTCAAATTGATATAACCAAATCGAATGACTATACCTCTTTGTTATGTAATTCAAAGTTAAGAGAATACTGGCATTTTCGTTAAGTAGAAAAGATTAGTTTCTATGTAAACTCAATTGGCTAGAACTTCTTATCTTTCTTTGATTGAAGGAAATAAAAAAAATTCTACAACTGGTTAGAGATTTATAAGCAGAAAGAGAAATAAATTTGCTAACTTAATTGACTAGAACTCTGTGCTAATAACGTATTATGAAATAAAGAGAAAAGAGTAGAAAATAAAGAAATCAATAGACTTGTGTATTTTAGTAAGAACAAAAACTCCATATTTATAGAAAAGAATTATGGCTGTAATATATATAATAGTCATTCATAAATACTAATTTATTTACAACACATAACATGTATCTTTATAAAGTAAATTGTATTGTATATATGAGATTATCTTGTCTGGATGTGATGCATTAGTGTGTGTATTTATGGTTTTAAGGAATCAGTGTCATATTTATCTAAACCAGTATTGTACACTAAATTTGACGAAGCAAGCAAAAACTTAATAAAAAGTTGGCTAGATGAGCAAATCAATGATCCAATTCTCTAGAAGTAGAATCCAATTTGTTCAGTACAAGAGCAAAAGAGTGTGAAAATCCCCTTTCCCAAGTAAGCAACAATATACATATACGTGCCCAACCCAAAACAAGAAAATAGCAGAAAAATATTAATTCAACAAGTTGTTGAGGAGTGAAAAGACTGGAATGCCCTTGTTAACTTTGAAGTCCACCTTCCTGCATCAGATTCTCCTCCACTTGAAAAGCACTCGTCTCGAGTGATAACGGCTCAGAAATTGGACCATCTGGTGGGAACTATTCATATAAATCTGAGACATTAAAAGTAGGAGAGATCTGTAAGTCACAAGGAAGATCAATGATGTAGGCAATGTCATTTATCTTCTTTTTAATGCGAAATGGCCCAAATTTCTTCTGTTGAACTTTGTGATAATCCCAGCATGAAATCTGTTCTTCCTCAAATGCACCATCACGAGTTCTCCTTCTTTGAATTCTTTGAACCATTTTTTTTTTGTCAGCAAAATCTTTGTAATTATTATTGGCTTCCAGTATCTCTGTTGAATCTCCTTATCTCTACAAATTGTTCAGCTAAGTTCTTAGCCCTCTTGCTCTTGAATTTAGAAAGTACAACCAAGTCTACAATGTGGTTCGGTTCTTTAGTGTAAACAACAGAGAAAGCAGTACGACTTGTGGACCTGTTCACCATGTTGTTAAAAGCAAATTCAGTTTGAGGCAAAGTTAGGTCCCACTGTTTATGGCTTTCTCCAGCTATGGACAGTATCATGCTGCCTAAGATCCTGTTAACCACTTCAGTTTGGCCATTCGTTGCTTAAGCTGAGGTTGGTAGAAAATCTCTTCCATAGTTCACATCAAAAATAACTGAAAATTTTTACATCTCTATCTGAAGTAATTGACCTGGGAATACAATGCAATCTCCCGATTTCTCTAAAGAACAATAAAGCTACATTGGCTGCATCTGTTGTCTTCTTACACAGGATAAAATGTGCCATTTTGGAGAATCTATCCACAACTACCATTACTGAATCTGCCCCCCTTTTGGTCTTTGGCAAACCCAACACAAAATCCATGCTTAAATCTTCCCAGATTGTTCCTGGAACCGGTAATGGGGTGTATAAACCTGTGTTCTGAACAGTTCCCTTAGCGGTTTGACAAATGGCACACCTCTGCACAAATCTAGTGACATTTCTTTTGAGTTCCGGCCAATAAAATCGACTTTCTATAGATGCAATTATCTTATCCCTGCCAACATGAGCTGCTAACCCCCCGAAATGTAATTCATGAATAATATGCAGACGTAGAGAAGTATTATGAATGCACAATTGGTTGCCTTTAAATAGAAAGCCTTTAAAAATGCCGATTTTCCTTGTTCAAAACAATGCTTCCAAATTCCACCAAAATCTTCATCTTCAGGATATTGTTCTTTAAGATCTTCATAACCAGTTATTCATATTTGAGCAAAAGCAAGCACATAACATTTTCAGCTCAAAGCATCTGCCACTTTGTTCACTGCATCAGATCTGTACTTAAAAACGAAATTGAACTTTTGCAAAAATAACACCCACCGAGCATGCATTCTGCTTAACGTCTTTTGTGAGTTCAAAAATTTCAAAGATTGGTGGTCACAATGAAGGATGAATTCCTGCTACAGTAAGTAATGTTCCCAATGTTGTAGAGCCCGAACGATAGCAAACAACTCTTGCTCATATGTGGTCCATTTTTGTCTTGCCTTATTAAGTTTCTCACTAAAATACTCTATTGGCCTCTCTCCTTGCACTAGGACAGCACCAATACCCATCATTGATGCATCTGTCTCTACCTGAAAAGGCTTATCAAATCTGGTAGGGCTAAAATAGGTGCCGAACTCAATTTTTCTTTGATCAAAGCAAAACTACTATCTTGATCCACTCCCCAATTAAATTGTTTGTGCCTCATGCAATTAGTTATTGGAGCCATAAGACTACTGAATCCTTTTATGAACCTCCTATAAAAGGTTATAAGCCCATGAAAACTCCCTACTTCATGACCATCTTTTAGTGTTGCCAATCTCCAATAGCTTAAACGTTTTTGTCATCAACATGGATCCCATCCTTGCTTATCACAAATCCCAAAAATAGTAGCTTGCTAGAACATAATTCGTACTTCTTCAAGTTGAGATATAGGTTGTTTGCCCTCAAAGCTCTAAAACTAATCTTAAGTGCTGATGATGTTCTTGTTCTGATTTGCTAAAACTTAAGATGTTGTCAAAATAAATCACACCAAATTTTCCAACAAAAGGTTTAAGTACCTAATTCATTAGCCTCATAAATGTGCTGGGAGCGTTGCATAGGCCGAAGTGCATCACCAGCCACTCGTAAAGTCCTTCTCTAGTCTTAAAAACAGTCTTCCATTCATCCCCAGGGCGTACTCGAATCTGGTGGTAGCCACTCTTGAGATCAAGTCTAGAAAACAATTGAGAACCTACTAATTTGTCCAGCATGTCCTCGAGTCTCGACATAGGAAATCGATATTTGATAGTAATTCTATTAATAGCTCTACTATCGATAGACATTCTCCACGAACCATCCTTTTTAGGCACTAATAATGCTGGTACGACACAAAGACTGAGGCTAGGTCTTACCAGTTGTTTATCCTTTAAATCGTCCACAATCTCTTGCAAAATAGCATGTTCTCTAGGGCTCATTTTGTAGTGTGGTAAGCTTGGCAAATTGGCTCCCGACATGAGGTCTATTTGATGTTGGATATCTCTCACAGGTGGTAGTCATTAGGTAGTTCATCTGGTGTCAAGTCTACAAACTCTATCAGAATAGCTCGCACTTCACTAGATTGCTGATTTTCTTCTTCTTTCGACTCCTTGACAATCAAAGCTACAACCAGTTTACTTTCTTTCAGTTCTGCCTTACTTGTTCAGGAACAATAAGTAAAACTGGTTTCCCATGGCTGCTTTCTTCTTTATCCTCCTTCCCCCTTAAAGGCATCAATATTATCTCCTTACCCTTCCAAACAAACAAATAAACATTCTCCCTGCCCTTATGTATTGCTCTTGTATCAAATTCCCAAGGCCTGCCTGGTAACATATGACACGTGTCCATTTCAACTACATCAAATCATACTTCATCTTGGTAGAATTTTCCAATTGAAAATGGGACTTTACATATTTCAGTAACTTTGACCTCAATTCCTTATCCATCCTATCTTATAAGGATTTGGATTTTTTCAACTGTTAAACCTAACGCCTTGACCAACGCCTTTGATAACACATTATCATTACTTCCACTGTCAATAATGAGGTCACAAACCTTCTTGCAAATAGTGCAACGAGTTCTAAAGATTCGATGCCTTTGAGAATTATTTTCCTGTCTAGGAGATAATAGCAACTTTTGCAAAATGTATAGCATACGCTCGCTCTCATCTCCTAGCACAATTTCAGCCCCTGCGTATTCATCTTATGCGAATTCATCTTCTTCACTCTTAGACTCAAGATCGACATCCACAATATTAATTTGTTTCCTTAAAGGGCAATCATTGGACTGGTGTCCAAGCTGATTACATCTATAACATTTTCCAGAACATGGTTTGGCATAAGGATTGGTTTTAGTTGGATGAGTGGCTATCTGTTTCCCATTAGCTTTACTTTTAATATTCAAAGATTCCGTGGCAAGTTTGTTTTGATGTTGAATAGAGCTCCATTGGGATGCATGGTTAGATTTTGTATTTTCAAAAGATTGCCCAATATTACTCCAACGTGTAAACATGTTTCTGCTAGAGCACCTTGCAAACCGATTCTCCACCTTATAGGCTAAATTAACTGCTTCCGAGAGTGACCAAATTGTTTTCAATTCTAACATGTTCAAAATTGTTTTTTTCAGTCTCCAATATATCTTGCTACTTGTTGTCTCTCAATGTCATTCAAATTGTTTCTAGCACTCAACCTGTAAAATTCTTCAGTATACTCATTTACAGATTTATTCTTCTACCAGCAATGCTGATATTGATGATAAAGCATTTGCTCATAATTAGCTGGTAGAAAACGAGCTCTCATGAGTTGTTTCATCCTTTGCCATGTCCTTACCTTAACTTTCCTTTCTCGCCTTCGAGCCAATTGTAATTGTTCCCACCAAGCTGACACCCCACCTTTCAACTTATAAGAAACCATTTTCACTTGTTTCTCTTCTGGAATCTCCATATAATCAAAAAAAAATTCAAACGTTTGCACCCAATCCAGAAAGTCTTCAATGTGGAGATGACCATCCAAACAAGGGATATCTATTTTGATTCGATAATCCTGAGACCCATGAACTTCACAACCTCTAGCATGTCTGGGTCTAGCTACATACCTTGGTTCACCCATAATCCATTGCTCAACGTCTTCATCTGTCTCAGATTCTACCAAATTTGGCCTCCGATGTTGAATTTCTCCCCCAACAGACTCAGAAAACTGAGGTGGAGTCGGTTGTACGTGTCTTCGGGTTCTTCGTTGATCCCGTACATACATCGGGGATATTTGAGTATTTAGATCTTCCGGAGCTCTATTTCTCCCATTTCTGAGATTTTCAGTTCCCCCTCAAAGTGTAGCAAGCACCAAACACAAGTCACGAGACATTGCATCAACCTTTTGCTCCAATTTGAGTTGGGATGCCTAGAGGGCCTACACACTGCCATCTGTACCGCTGGTGTGGATATTGCTAGCTCCATCTTCAGCTATATGTCACGTCACGGGACTAGTTTTGTTACACA
>CAIGRT010146242.1:0-14156 GCA_903798405.1 Fraxinus platypoda | reverse complement strand
TTTTTTTTTTTTTTTTGGAGTGTAGATTTCCTGTTTGTTCGTGTATTGGGTGTAGTCATTTGTGTTTGTTAATGTATTTTCTTGTAAATGTGTTCATATAAATGTTTGTGATTTTAGGCTTATGACTAAACCTTTTATAAGCTCCAAATAAGCCCCACAGTGTTCAGAT
Source organism: Fraxinus platypoda (assembly GCA_903798405.1). Classification (NCBI taxonomy): domain Eukaryota; kingdom Viridiplantae; phylum Streptophyta; class Magnoliopsida; order Lamiales; family Oleaceae; genus Fraxinus; species Fraxinus platypoda. Next base: position 13,987 of record CAIGRT010146242.1, on the reverse strand, counting down.
TAGCTGATCCTACATTCACTCTTCGGAGCACCTGTTTNTTGTAAATGTGTTCATATAAATGTTTGTGATTTTAGGCTTATGACTAAACCTTTTATAAGCTCCAAATAAGCCCCACAGTGTTCAGATTAGCTGATCCTACATTCACTCTTCGGAGCACCTGTTTGAGAGATCACAATTAGCAACAAATCGTACCATCAGCCAATGACAAAACAACAACAGCTAAAGTTCTTCTTCTAAGATTGTTTCATATACCCTTGAAACATCAAAGCATCCAAGAATACTTACTTTGTCTTGTTTAGCTTACTATAAGCTCTCATTAAGTAGATTTAACAGAGTTTAGCTCTCAAAATCACAGCTCAAACGACTACGTAGATATTTCTTAATGATCTCAGTGGCTGCTAAAAAAATGGGTATGAAATGATTTTTCCTTTTTTAGAATATGACTCGTACGTACGACGTATTCAAACTTTGCGCTTTACTTCTCTCTTCAGTCGTCACAAAATCAACCTCACTGCTTGGCTTATGGTATGTTAAAAAATTTCCAAAAAAAAAATAAATTTGACAATGAAAGCGCTAACAATAATCTGGATATAGTTTATTCTTGAATTGAATGCTATTCAATGTTACTATGCAATTCATGTTCCATTACGAGGAAACAGAGTTGCGGTTGTGTATTATTCTATCACATGTTCAAATGGTGGGGTCTTTGGTCTTCCGAAGTCTCAGAAGGCAGCCAACAAATTTTTAAAGTAAGATTTAGAGCATGTTTGTTAAGTGTTTGTAAATGGCTTAAATTATAGATAGATAGAAATGATTGGTGTTTAAGTGGGTAGTGGCTACCTCGAGTGGCTTAAATGTTATAAACAATTTATAATCATAAGCCAAACATAGGCTTACTTCCATGCAATCCATGCATTACTAAGTGAATGATCTAATATGGAAACCATGTTTCGTGGAGGTGAAAAAACTTCATTATTTATTCAACTCTGCTTCAAATGTCATTCTCCACCTTCGCATGTTTGAGCTTCTAATTGCACTCATATCCCTTCGTCTGATCTCGTATTTCAGCATTTGTTCTTCTATTATTCAGATCATCTAGTATTTAGGACGACAACACACATATAATCTCCTCTTGTTGCAAGTATTGTAGTCCAATCAGTCCAGGGAAACTTTGAAGAGTGTCTCATTATCTTGTATAGCAACATATTGAATGTTGAATTAATTCATGTGCAGTCCTAAGCTGGAGCTTTGTTCCAAGCTACATGATGAATATACGGGCATATTGTATAAATTACTTTCTGTGCTACACTCCATGCTTGTGTTGAATATCTTTTTTCATATCTGTATCAGTGATATGATAATATTTATTGATTAATAAATGTTTATTTGGCAAGTAAGAAGTTTCTTTTGGAGTCATTGTATTTTTCCCATGTATTCTTATTTATCATGCCTTTAACTGAATTTTCAGGGCTCCTCACTCATCTTGGACACAAAATAATACAAATAATGGCACCAGGCCATTACGCCATCAGTTTCATGTACTTGATGTGCCTCCTCTTAATTGTGTTCCATACTCTGGTCCACCTCCAGGCTCCGCTTCAACACCAATAGATATAGATGACATTCCATCCCCACAAGTTAATTCCAGGCCTCCCATTGGTAACCACCCTGCTATGGTATTTATGCCTTCTTGTACAACTAATGAAGAGTGGAGCAACATTTTAGCTGCTACCAGAAGTGGAATTGTACTATCTGGGTGTGCTGCATCGGGAAAGATGGGACCACCTATAGGAGCTGTAGATGTTGGTGAATCTGAGGATAAATATATATTTCGTGTAGCACTACCAGGCGTCTCAAGGGTTGAAAGTAAGTTCCGTGTCTGACTAACATCTTTTCAATCATATTCTAGTATCTTGTAGGAGTCGAACTGTCATCTTTTCCCACTGCTGATTATGCTTCTTTTGTTTTCTTTTAGGGAATTAGTGAATGATATTGATGCATGTAATAATGCATCTAATATATAAGAAACCGAATTAAATCACTAATACTTGTGTACATAATGCCAAATTGTCACTTGTCTCTTACTCTAAAGAATAGGATATCTTTTATATAGGTGGACTACTAACCATGTGATAAATATCATATATGTGAATATGCTCCAACGTTTCAAATTTGTATAATATCATAAACATGAATCCCTAAGCGGTGCCATAAACTTGTTGGTTCTCAACAAAGTTAACATTAAAGTACATGTGTTTGTTTTTAAGGACTAAGTTATCATAAAAATGTAAGAAAATTCTCTCAAAAGATCTTTATTATTTGAACTCATGGACTATTGTTAAAGTCATATATATGTCTTTTGCATTATAGATGACATAGTGCTTTCTAGGAAGACCTATGCTGACACGAGTGTCACCAAGACACAACATGCAATTTTTCAAAAGAGTACCGACCTAATGCATTCCCAACGTGCTAATTAAATAATATAAATTTTTATATTGTAAAGTAAGTTTTTTTTTTTTTAAATTCCGGCATATCAACGATGTATCGATAAAGTGTCGATGACCTGTTGTTGTCGTGTCAATTTCCAACACATGTTCGACACCGACTCGCCGGGAGGGTGTCAGTGTATCTTAGAGTGCTTTTTATCTTTCTTCTTTACCAAACCGTAGTACTTGGACTTAATATAGTTTCAATATTTTTCTTGTAAGTAGTTATTCTTCTATAGTTACGGTAGTTTTTCTAGTAAGTAGTTATTCTCATATGTGATTTATTCCCACTTCCTACTCATCTTCTCCATATAAAAATCTAAATCCACTTCCAGGTAAAAGCATTTACTTGATTTATATTTATTGAAAAAAGTGACATCAATGACTTGTTACAGAAGAGTATACCCCGTAAGCATTTATCCCATGATATTTGTGTTATGTACTGGGAAAGTTGAAACACAGTCATACTAAAACATTGAAGGACGTAAATATTGTAAAAAATGAAGTTAAGATCATTCTTATTTGAAGTTATGAACTAAGATAAAAATAATGATACAAGGCTGTAAAAGGATAGTCCTTTAATCTTGCGCCTTTCCCAGACTGTAGAACTTGGACCCTAGACAGTGTAGTTACTTGTTTCCTGCAAATCATTTTCTCCTTTATAACTCATTTGGCTTCTTCTTTTTCTATGACGTCATCCATATGGTAATCTAAAATCCCTTCCAAGGTAAAAGCATGAACTTGGTCTTTTGTTCTTGACAAAATTGACACCAATGACAGTCAGAGAAGAGGAGACGTCTTAAGAGTTTATCCCCTGGTAGTTGTGTTATGTGCTTGCTAAGGAGTAAAACACATTTGCTCTCGTTCTTGCTTTCCAGTTTTGCTTGAGGATCTAGATGAAATTGTTTGTTGTTGGGAGAACCTGTTATCTTCCCATTCACTTCTATGGATTTGTTGCAAATACAATTTTGGGGAGTTTTGTAGTAGTAAAAAAGGTAAAAGTTATGAATATGTTCTGTCAATGAGATCGACAGAAATTGACGAAGATCACGAAGATTGACAATCTTTGTTCATCTCATTGACAAGTTCTACATTGGCTATTTCCTGGTCTGTTTGGGTCAGAGCAATGCTGAATCTTTGGCCGTAAGTACTTCACTAGATGTTGCTTGTGGGTAGAGTACTATTCTTCTCATCCCAATGGGCTATAAAGATGGTGGTTCTTTTGCGTGGATTACTTCATCAGATTCACATGAGGATGGATATCTCTTCCATTAATTGTATTTCGCCATTTGATATGAAGAACTTCTGAAGGACTAAGGAAACAAACAAAAAGTTATCTAGGTCCTATAAATTAACCTGAAAGAACTACTAGAAGCCCTAGAATATTCGATTATTTATGGCCAGAAAAACCCAAATCCTTAAATGTGATAATCAGAAATCAGGAATAAACATGAATAATGTATTTGCGATGCAATGTTATAAAACCTAGAATATGCTGGCATTATTGTTACTAATCTGTTATGCATTCGTTGCTACCCCATCTTATATCTCATAAGGGCGTGATGACTTTATAGCAGTTCAGTATCATGTATTTCAGCTTTGTTTACCTATCATGCAATAGGCCTAAATCTCTCGCTTAAATCAATCTGATTAAAGTGTGTTGTATTTCTAGTTGTGTTAAGATAACTTATGCCTGGCATTTGCCGGGAATTTGAGTTTGTATCTGAGATCCTTTTGAGTCTAAAGCTTATCCTCATGCATCTGGTATGGTATACTATCAATAATGAACGGCCAGCACCTTTATACAATTGAGAGATGATTTATGATGTTTATATTGAATAGTATTGAAATCACACATGTTTCTGAAATCTGAATTGATGAACCTACTTATATTTACCAATATGGCGATATCAGCCTTTTATGTTGTGAAGAATTGAAATGTTTTTGAAGTTACAGATATTATCTTCTAACTATTTCTTTTTAAGTAGCATGTGAAAAGTAAATCTCTTATACACTGACGTTCATTCATGCTATTATTCACTCTGTTACTGCAGACACTTTCACTTGTGATTTTGAACCTGATGGGAAAGTGATGATTAAGGGTATTACATCAACCGGCCAACAAACAATTCAGAAGAAGAACATGGTATTTATAATGCTATCACAAAATTTGTGTCCACCTGGTGAATTCTCCATCTCATTCCAGCTACCAGGGGCAATTGATCATCGGCAAGTAAAAGTTGTTTTCGGAATTGATGGGATTTTTGAAGGAGTTGCGACAAAAAGACAATCAAGTAGTTTCTGAATTGTTTTGAGTTTTCTCTGGTCCAAAAAACTCGACTTGGTAGGTTGAAAAGAACTGATCTGAATTATTCCCATTCACTTTTCCGTTTATTTTTTCATATAACCCAGTGTCCTGCTTGATATGCACACATGAAACTTTTAACATGTGCATCGAGTAGCAATGCTTTCACATTGTATAAAATATGTTCTTTTCTTTTATCTTTTGCTCAAATGTCATCTGGATTATACTCATGTCGTGGTGCATAAGCTATAGTTCTAGTTATTCTAACTATATCCTGTAAAGCTTATGGAAAATTTTACTTGTTCTTATCCCGGAACTGGAGACATGCTATTCATTCAATAGCCACTTATTATAAATTGTACTGATCCTAAAAGTTCGAATATTTGTGCTCTCTCTTGCAGATAGACAATGCTGGAAGGATTATATGACCGGATTAGCAGTTGAAAGAACCAGTTAGGCTCTAAAAGTGGGAATTGAGCATACTGATGATCATGATTTTACCATCTTTTGTCCCTTACACCAGACCCTTGCATTCTGGTGGTGTCTGCCTAGTTACTTTCATCTTTGTTCATCTTTTATATTTTTGTTTATTTATTTTCAATTTTCGTGCGATAGTTCTAAATCTGTAGGAAATCATCAAGTTTTCAAGATTGAGGATGTTTCACTGTATTTTCAAATGACTTTCTTATGAGAATAATAATATGAAAAAGACTTGTATATGCTTGATGAACACAAGGATATGCTATCAAAATGAGATTTTCTTTGCCAATAAACTTCTATGTAAGCTTGAGTCTTGAGTGATATAGTACACAAAAGTATATCACAATCTCTTTTTATTTCTATACCTAAAATAAGTGCTCAATTCTGACAAATAGTCGAACTACAGTCATTACAATCTCCATCATAGTACGTAAAAAGGAAAGTGGCATAATACTTCTAAATTACGTGTGATGTATGGTAAACAAACGTTGCTCATGTCAATATACAAGGGGTGATAAGACCTCAAGAAAAAAGAATGATCAAATAATGGATAAAAATAGCCATCACGAGCTTGCATGAAATGGAAGTCAAGCAGGTTGCACTGTTCCCAATAAGTGGTCGGGTCGGAACAGTTGGGGACGATGGTGGAGGAGCTGAATCTGGAGAATGAGTTTTATTCCTGATCGTGTCTTGTGGATCCAAAATAGAAGGTGAAGGAGCTTCGGTCGAGTTATTCTTGTTTACTGGTAGAATATTTGATACATTCTTGGATGGATTGGAATCATAGCCTGAGATCAACAATATGCATTTCAACTCGAAGTGCATGACCATGGAAATAAACTCGTAAACACTTTCGCACATGCTTTCAGTCACGTAATAAAAATTGAAAGAGACGATAAGAGACTACTCACAGTCGGAATCTGTCCAGCCCAAAACCATCTCCTCACGATCAAAAACTATGCGGTAGCCAGTCATAAAATTCTCTGGGCAGGAATGAACGATCCAATTATAAGTTATATATACAACTAGCAAATAAATATCAAAACAGATGGTAAAAACCAATGATGATATAATTTAGTTCTAAAATCGGATTATGTAATTCTGAATCAAATTCCTCCAGAAGATACACAAGTTAAATTTCCAACCGTGCGCTATATATGCGTTATTTCAATTAAAAACAAGATAGTATTACAACGAGAACGAGTCATGTTGAGATTATTTCAAAACTCTTTTTTATACATACTCATTTTCAACTACACATTCACACTGTTAAAATATCAATTGGCTCGAATTATGTTTTGGAGTATATTTGAAGTTGACTGTTTGATTTGGATAAATCTTGAAGAAGTAAAAGACTATAAGGAGTCAAAACAGTGTTTCAACTCAAATACTCCGTCATTGGTATTACCTATTGTGATAGGATTTCACCTTGTGTTAGACTTTTATTTCTATTATATTCTTCTATTGTGTTAGGGATTCTTTGATTATAAATATTTGATATACAAAACATATTGTGATTGACTAATTGTCCAACTTATTAGTTTGGTTCAGAGAGATCCCTTGTACTTTTTACTATTGATTATAGTGAATTCTCGGTTTTTGCCCAAGGTTTTTCTCGAAATTGGATTTCCACGTAAATCTTGTTTTCTTTGTGATCCATCATTTTCATATTGCTCATATTATTCTCAACTTATTATTTGGTCCGATTCTTAACACAACAAAATATTTTACACGTAAGCTCAAAATTTTCCCTACTTTTTAACCACGTATTCTCCAAAAAATTCACTATTTAAAACAATTTTTTTCCAAAAATTTGGCCACGAAACAGGGGCTATATTATACTGGGAAGGAACCCAACAAAGAAAATAAACAAATAGATTATCCGCTAGCCCATAGAATATTCTATCCAAACTTAATTACCTGCTCTCTTCTTTCTTCTGGTACATTACCTTCAGCTCTTTTTTATATTTAAAGATGGCTAACGAGTTAAAAACCCATATCAAAATGGCAATGACAGAATGAAATTCAGGCTGGCTAAAAAATCGAAATATTGCAAAGAATGAATACATAATCAAGATACTCACGTCCAATGATGTCAATATCTTTGCTTTTGACAATAGCCAAACAGTATGCATATCCACCCTGCAGGTTATAAGAAGATGTTAGAACATCTTTCATGGAATTCCATACATTGATCCACTAGTAGAACCTCACCTGGCGAGGAATTACAATTATTGGTGACTTAACATAAAATTGGTCTCCGCCTTTCATAGTCAAGTTCAAATCAGGAGTGTTGAAGCTTTCTTGGTTTGCACTGAAGCAAGAGTGATATTTAGTCCTTCAAGTTCATAATAAAAGATAGTGGTCGACATATGGATTGTAGCCAAAATCACCTCAATTCATAGCAATAGTCAAAAATGATCTGGGTTTCCGGTTGATAACGTGGCTCGGATACTTGAGAATCAAACTGCAAGAAAAGAAAAAAAAAAATTCAGACTTGTACAGGTAATCGATACAATATACAGGAAAAGATCATAAATCTTATAAACTTACCCCCTTAGCAATAACTGAGTAACCCGGGTCATTCAAGTATGTAAATGAGGTGCCCGAGTCAAAGATTGCTGTAAACTCAAGATTCGTAGTGTTCTCTCCCACAATTATTTGTGTCACAGTGATATTATAAGTTGTGCTGGTAGAAACCCGGAAAATAATTTTGGAAGAGGATTAATAAGGGGAATAAAATAATAATGAAAAGCAGAATTCCGTCCATATTAAGCAAGGAAAGGCTGAAAAAGCTTACTGTGATTGTTTAAGATTGAATGGTGTTGTTTTTTGGGCTGGAGTCCCTTTGTCACCAAAAACCATTCTTCCAATTCCATCAGGACCGAAACACATGGAGAAAGAATTTGCTGCAAACCCTTTGCTCGCTAGAATGCTAGGGATGGATAAGCTATCCATACCAAGCCCAAATAGACCATTAGGAGCCGCACCAATCAAAAAATCACCAGTTTGAATAATTCCACAGCTGAAATGGCAAAAGGTAATAAGACTACATTATACAGCAATGTAATACACTACACAGATGTTAAAAGTTCGAGAAAATTTAAAGAATGCAGTTTTACTCACAAATTATATGAGAATTCACATTAATCAATTAACACATTTTGTTATGTAAACATTGAAGATACAACATTTTACTAGGGAATTAGTCTTCATGAAAAAGATATTACTCACCCTAATGTAATCGGGGCATCAACGACTTTTTCTTGACTGTCGTCTGTAGCCAAGTGCAAAACATCATCTACCAATATCCCTCTAGTTGAGGTGTTGCTGGAAAGATATACCGCTTCATAAGCACAAGCCTTATGTGTGACTGAGCATTGTCTTTCCTGTCCACATGTAGTACTGTTGCACGGAACAGGTACGCTTGTCGATGACTTACTAGGGCTGTATATATTCAGTTCTAAAGTCTGTTTCAGAAAAGAAAATTAAATGAAAGTAAGAAGACACATCTCTGTTTGACAAGAAAATTATATATATATATTAAAGAATGAATTAAAGTCTAATAGTGACATAATACTTAGAATAAGTTCTTAGTGTACACTATAAAGCAAACTATATGTGCACACAAGAATATAACATATTTTCAGTAAATTAACGTACCTTTCCCGAGGTTGTGTTCAAGCTACGTGCACAGCTGGTACAATCACATGGTAACCAGAACAGATTGCTGCCGGTGTCAAGTGCCACAATAAATGTTAAAGCAGGGGTGCCTACAGTAACAATTGCATAATGCAAGCTGCAATTTACAGGAACAAATATTATGTTAACAAAGAAAATAAAAATGATATGGTTATAGTGTGTTTTTAGTTTCTGAAAGCAATTATGCACTTCAGTAACATTTTGTTAGCAAAAATGCTAAATGCCTAAACCTAAAAAGTGTGTAAGCACAACTCATGAGAGAGAGAGAGAGATGCAAAAATCATTTGTGAGATGAATATCATTATCTTTCTCAACAAGGAGAACGAGAATACAATGATTGGATAAGCATTTGGTAGTTTTATTATAGGTTAAGCTCTGAACACGAGACAAGAAATAACTGGACAAGCATTTATTAGGTTTTATTACAGTTTAAGCTTAGAAGATACAGAAACAGAAACTTGTAGCTTGAACTCTTATCTTCATGGGGTATGTACACATTGCAGGATCACCCTTAATTGATTTCTCACGTCACAGATAGGATACAAGATACGAGGGTGGCCCCAACAGCCCCTCCCTCTCTCCATTCAAGCTAAAAGTGTTTAGCAAGAGAATTCATGAAAAATTGTGCTAGTGTTGGCAAGTTCTTGATAAAGAATGAATTTCGAATTCTCGTGAAGGGGCATGTTGAAGACTAAAGATAAATAAATAAATGCATCTCACTGTAATAGCTCAAGCTCTTACACAAGATGGCTGATTTCGTAGCTGAGTGCTAGTGCCTTTCATAGAAAAGGAATTCAGCCATGGTGTTTTCTACATAGCCTAAACTATACCAGCGAGCGCTGAAAAACTCCCTTTTCATCGCTACGAATAAACCCAAAAATTAAAGTAACTAAAATTAAATAAGACTAAACAAACAAATAATACCACCAAATTATTAACCATGAAATTGATTAGAACAGAAACTAGAAGCAAAATAACAGAGAAAACGTACAATCCGAGAGAACTGAGTTTGTAAGTCTCGTTGCTACCGATGAAACTGAGGTGGGTGGAATCAGCTGGGGTGACGGCGAGGCGGTGAGCCTTGATGAGCTGATCGCGGTGGGCCATGGCGGCGTAGTAATCGAGTGAACCCTTTTCCGGCAACCCATCAATGTTCAATAAATCCTTAACGGGATCCGAATACCTTGGGTGTATATCAAACCCGAAAGTCCCAAATCCTTCACTGCTCAAAGCACTCGATAAAGTCACTAGAATCAAAAGACAAATATGGTTAGAATCCATGTTTGAACCAATAAATGTTCACAATGAATTAGATGAACTATGACACTTGCTGGGCCTGTGCCTATAAACACACAATTATACAGAAATGTATGCTTCTGTATATGCAGATATAGAGAGAAAAAAGAGTGAGAATGGGTGGGTGGGGTGGTGGTGTTTTCATATTCTCGTACAGTGTTGGAAGAAGAATTTTCCAAGCGGTAGTTAAGGAGGGAGGTGAGGCGACTGGACAATCACTCAACCAAAAGTCACCTGACGGCGTCTAATGTCAAATGATTACGAGTGTAGAAGTGAGACTTTAGCCCCTGTTTCACACCCATTTTGAAGAAAAAATAAATTCTGCAATAGTGATTAATGAAAGAATGTGTAATTAAAAAGTAATGAGAATTTTTGGATTTATTTGTAGTATTATTATTATTTTTTTTTTTTTGATACCAAGGTATCCTATCTTAGCCGACTAATTCCTGGACCTCTAGCCACCGGCCCCTAAACGACTCGAGGAGGTAAACCGTGGGTTATGCCCTTGTTGGCTCTCAGGTTCCTGCACCTCCTATACTCCTAGCCCCAAGAGAGCTCTCCTCACTGCCTTCCAGTCATTGTCTTGCCTTCGAGAAAAATCTCCCTTCCAAGACTCGTGCCTTCCAGGAATCGAACTCTCCATACTGGGGTTGCGAGCCCACCAATGCAATTGTTCCACCAACTCGGATGTGCCTCGGGAGAGGTAAACCGCAAGTTATGTGTAGTATTATTTTATTGATACAATGTGTGGTTGAAATGAAGAAAGAGAAAAAAAATGAGAAGAAAATAGGTGTCAAACGGGGGCTTAATTTGAAAAAATTATTTTTTGAATAGTATTTTTTGAAAAATACATAATTAAAAAATAGTAAAATTTTTTAATTTTACGTGTAGAATATTTTATTTTATAATTAATATCTGTTGTCCAAAATTTACCATCCAATTTGCTATCCATCAATGAGTAGTATTATTTTAAATTAATATATCCAACTTTTCTTTCAAGGTCACTTGTACTTAAAATTAGGTGACACTTTATTATAAAATGATGTATCAATCATTCATTGTGTGGACAGATCTCAACCCGAATTGTGGTTAAAAATGAGTATGAGAAATAAAGTAAATTAAATTAAAGACTACCAAACACGAGCTTAGTAAATAGAAAAACAAAGGCCGTTTGATTTATTTTAACAATATATCTGTAAATTTTTTTAAGACTATGTAATTAAAAAGTTGGTTAATTGTTTCATTACACATTGTTTTTTGTTAATTATCACGCTTTACTTAGTATACTTTTAATTACTTTCAAATGCGCACTGAACATCCATTACCCAGGAAACAAATGTTGCCTTCTTTTCGATAAGACAAAGCATCTAAATGCAAAATAAAATAAATCAAATTAATTATTTGACTTTACTTAGATTAAAAGTTGATTTAAATCAATACCAAATAGGGGCTAAGTTAAGCCATTGTATAACAAGAAGATGCATTTGTTATCGTTCCCTCATAATTGCAACTCCACCAATCAAATCACGTCTAATCTTTACTCATATCAACGAAGTGTAAGTTTTATTTCACCTGTGTCGCATGCATATTTCTCGATCGAATTTCCTTAAATAAAATAAATAATAATTTCTACTTTAAACGTGTGACTTCGTCGTATCCAACAACATCTAAAATCAGCTTAATTTAAAGAAAATTAATCATTTTAACATGATTCAAACCGGTACAACTATCATACATAATCTCCCAAAATTTATACAAAATAAAGACATTTGTGGGACTCCCTATGATGAGATATCCGATATTTGTTCTGTCTTAGAAGATTGTGAATCGAAAAGAAGGCAATCAATAGCTTAATGGGTGATGGATGGAGTTCAATTTGTGCAAGTTTAGTTACCATTTGAAAGCAATTCAAAGTATAATGAGTAGAGCGTAACGATGAGCAAAGTTCAACGTGTAATAAAACAATTAACTTTTCAGATGTGTCAGTCATGCATTGGTATTTGAAAATTTAACTTCGTCAACATGCCACATTGAATTTCATCTACACATAAGCTTCCTAAGCAACGATAGCTTCGTTGGTGATGGATAAAGTGAAACTCGTGCAATTTCAGTGACCATTTGAAAAATAATTCAAAGTACAATGAGTAAAGCGTAAAGATGTTTAAAGTTCAATGTGTGATAAAACAATTAACTTTTAAACGTAGAGAAAAGTTCAATGTATTCAAAAAGTTTGACGTACTAGAGTCGGCTTCACTATTGTTTATCATTCGCGAATAGAAGCATTGCAATGCAGCGAATTGCTGTATGACTATCAATTTAGGAGACGATTTGTGACGGACTAGTGAAATTTGAAACTAAATTTGAAGTTCAACAATCCAATTGAAACTAAATAAAAAATGCTCCCTATTGATTGGTCTCAAATGAAATTTATCCTACATAATTCATGTTAAAATGGTTGTGGTAAATTAGACTATTGGGTAAATAATACTAACGGTTATTGATTTTATGTTTAATTTCACGTTGGTCACTAAATTTGATTTTTTATTCTTGAAGTTATATCATAAAAAGTCGGTGTTTTAAGAAAAAAAAAAAACACAATCTTTATACGTTGATTATTGTTGTTGATATTTATGTAACATGTCATTTTAAATTTGAATAATAATACTCGCAGTGAAGACTATCGGTAGTCTTCTTACGTGATATTTATGTAGCGATATGTTATTTGGTGCATTAATGTTGTAGTTTTTTATTGACTTGTGCATTAAATTACAAACCGTCAAATAAATGTCACGTATAAAGATTACCGATAATTTTCACTACGAATAACTTTACACTTTTACTTTTAGCATACCCATAAAAGATTGGTTGTTCGTTTGAAAATGTCAATCTTTAAATTTGACCACTTGTTTGAGTTTTAAATGGATCAATTTTAATTTTTAAAATTTTGATAACATAGTGAAACTTAGGTAAAAATAATAATAATAAAATTAAAAAAAGATAGCATATGTTTGGCTCGTGTTATAAGTTGCTTTTTATTCATACATTTCGAGGGACTTAATGAGACTGTTCATTTATCCACCACTCAATGTTATCTATTTATAATTCAAACATTGTGTAAATACTATTATGGAGAGATGGTAAAAATTATAACATATTTTCATCAAATTTTACTACTTGAATTAAGTATTTTCACGATAATTTTTGAGAAATTTGCGTCATGTGAAAGCGAAACGCTTTCTTTATTTTTCTAGGAGAGTTGTAAACATGGACAACCAATATCATACACCTATCATAGACTTCTTATACACCAAAATTCATCAATTAGCATCATCAAAGAGAGGCCAATCCATAACAAGTTTTCAAAAAATTGGAGTTTTAATCTTTATTTTTGGAGAGACAACAAGAAAATATATTAGAGATTCATCAAGAAATCATTGACAAGATCCATCTTCTTCTCTTTCATCAATCTAAAATTTGGGTTATATTCTTCCAATTAAACATGTTTTATTGTAATTTTGTAAAGCTAGACTATGTTTTCAAATTACTGAGATGTAGATTGATAAGTATAGTTTATATACTTATTCATTGCTCTAAATCATGATATTTTATTGTCTTTTGAATTAAATTCTACCTAATTTATATTATATTGTGTTTTGTAAGTGAAATTTTATGTTTAATGAAGAATTGAAAAAAAAAAATGCAAAAGTGGCAAAAA
>CAIGRT010146231.1:0-19619 GCA_903798405.1 Fraxinus platypoda | reverse complement strand
AGAGAGAAGAAAAGAAAGGGTCAACATGTCATGTCATGTTCTATGGTGACTTGTAAACCGTGTTAAAGCCTGGTTGCATGACTTAGCTGGTGACTTCTAATAATTTCAAATTTGGAAAATTGATAATTGATAAAATAACATATAAAAAAATTGATTAGAAAATAAAATGAAAAATGGAAGAAAAATAGAAACAATTCCATAATAAAGTGAAAAGAAAAACAACTGGACGTATTAGGGTTTGGGATCAAGTCTTGAAGGGGACAGAACATGTTGTCCATGGTGCACAAGATTTCGTCTTATCTTCATTATTTTCAAAATAAATTTTTGTTTCTCTTATTTTCAAACAATAAAATAATATCACACGCAAATTCAATTTTTTTTAATTTTTTAACCACACATTCTTCATCAAATCATCATTCCAAAATGCATTTTTGACCAAAAAAAAAAATGAGGCTCTTGCAATTTGATCCCATAGTTTGAAACCTGTTATAAAATTGTTTAAAAGTAAATTGTTGATCCCTTATTAATTAAATTAAAATAAGAGTGTGATTTGCAATAACGTCGAACTAATTTACATCCAAGAAATCCCCAAGATTTTCCTTTTCTAGAAAAAAAAAATGATGGTCATCAGCAATGACTAATAAAATTATATTTGATATACAATCGATTCAAGTTTCGTCGCCCAAATAATACACAAATAGCGTCTCTAATATTTCAAGCTTTTAGTTAATTGAGTCAATATCGTATTAGAGTAGGTAAATCTTCTGAGTTTCAAGTATCGCCATCGCCTATTTAGGAAATTGTGCTCGTACTAGACTTTGATAGGAAAAAATGAATCCTGCTTATACGTGAGGGAGTGTAAAGACAATATTTATACGTACACGTATATCATTCAAATATTATTTTCAACATTTTTAGAAAAAGTACTTATCCAATCTTACAAGAGATTACGCGTTCTGGAAAATCAGATCACAATATTATGTTTATAACATGTCTCCTCACTTTAATTAAGAACCCTACACTTTGGCCACTCAACTAGATTTTCTAAACCATTGGAGCCTCCTCCTGCATGGCTTTCTCCAGATATTGAACTTTCTGATGCCCAGAATATTCTTGCACATTCAGAAGTTGCACCACCTCGACTTTCATTTTCTTGATTGATCATCATCTCCCTTGGTGGCGGCACCAGCCCGGTCGGGCGTCGATCAAATGCTCGAGAACTTCCCGACACCACGTAAAGTCGACATAGGCTCAATTCATGCCTCAACTGAAAATCATAAAAACGGTTAATCAAATTGGAATTTCCGGAGAATAGAAACTTGTGTTTTTGACTAATTTTTTCGATCAATAGACGAGATACGAGTTAATTAAACTTATATAAGTGCACCTTGGGAATAGAAGTAGGGAAATCTTCCTTAATGGCTCTATACTCGTTCATTTTCCATTTTGTTTTTCTTCCAGTGGGAGCTTTCCCTTTGTAATACACCATGCTTTTCTTAACTCCAATAACTTTACTATCCGACGAATAGACATAACTTGGTGAACCAGTGGCCTTCCAGTAGCCCAAGGCCGTGGTCCGACTCGGCCTCCCTCCTCGTACTTCTCTTTCCTGGCTTGGGACAAAGAAAAACCATTGCTCACTGTCTCCACGGCACACCTCCCCCGAATGTTCTGCATTGGAAGACCAAAACAAAACCATTTTTAACTAACATAGGCGTTCGAGGATGTGTAGGTAGAGGGGATTGGACAATACTAAATAGAAGTAAAAAATAAAAAAAATTGCTCATACTTGGTAGGTGCCATGGCTCGAGCTGGTAAACGTTGATGAGGGGTATAACGCAATTTATGTCTCGTCTGGTCTCTTCAAGCTTGTTGGGTAGATAAAAGGAAACTAACTCTTCTTCTGTAGGGTAAAACCGAAACCCTGTTGGCATTTCCTCCATTTTTTTTCCTCTGGTTTAGTGTGTAAAAGTGATGAACGTTACACAAGTCATGGGGGTTGGATATGAATATCCATATGTATACATATACTATTGATTGTGTGTGCTCGAGGGGGAGGTGGTGGGGACAGGGGTGGGAGAGTAGCCGAGTGAAAGGAGAAAATCTGAAAGGGATTTCAGTTGGAAACTTTCACGCGGCTGAGCATGGAAAATTAAGATTCTTGTCCAATTATCTTTTTGTCTGTAAACATGATATAATTGTAATTGAACCAGTCAGACTGCTCTCATTTGACAAGCGAACTGCTAGAGGGTTGGACATTCAAAGATAATCGAATTGAACCACCCCTCTGTATTGTTAATTACTATACTATGACAGTTAATACTTGACATCAATTTAATAAGGGGAGCTAGAAACGGTCTACTAGGGTCATATGGATGTTGATAGCTCATTTTATAATTTAAGATAAGGTTTCGTTAGGCAAACGAGTGGACCTAAATAAAATTCGTATTACCGCGAAAGGGATATGACTTAATAAATTAGTTTTTTTCATTGAAAAAATAATCTTATTTATAGTCATTATATTCTATAAATAATTATTTAGAGATTAGATTCCATATGTATGGAATATTTTGAATTGGTTAATCTTCTAAGACCTTATATTTTGAAGTACTGCTCCCTACATTCTATGTACGCGAAATATTTTCAAACAATATCTTCTACTACGTCGATTGCGACTTATATATACCTATTATGTTTTATGTATATGTACATTAATCTACACACATATGGTATAGTCTTCTACGTAAGACATGGTCAGCTGTGGAGGTCAAGCTTCGAATTAGGCGAGCCTAGGCGTTTCTTATTTTAATATTATTTTTAATTTTTAATCAATCTAAAATTTATTTAATAATTAAAATAATACCTATCAAACATTTAAAATTATAAAATATTATATTGAAAAAAAAAAGTACGTTTAGGAGCGAAAAAAGCACTCCTAGGCAAGCCTAAGCTCGAAACTAGATGTTTCGCGCCTAGACGCACTTTTTAGAGCGCTGGTGTATATACGTCTTAACTACTTGTAAAAGCATCATTTTTATAAATCATACAATGCTCTCATTTCACGAGTCAATGAAGATATTTTTACTACTTTCAAGTAAGACGACATGTAAGAAGAATATATGAAATTTGTATCTATTCGGAGTCTAAAAGTAAAATTAATGTCTATTTATAAAGATTATGTTCTACGTATATGGAATATTTTTTGGATGATTAATCTTTTAAGACATTAAACTTTGAAGTCACATTCATTGTATGTATGTATATTTCTCAACATTCTATTAACGTGAAATATCTCCAAAATCATATCTCGAAGAATATATGAAATTTGTATCAATTCGGAGTCTAAAAGTAAAACTAATGACAATTTATAAAGATTATGTTTTATGTATATGGAATATTTTGAGATGATTAATCTTTGAAGACATTAGACTTTGAAGTTACATTCATTGTATGTACATTTCTCAACATTCTAATAACATGAAATATCTCCAAAATCATATCTTCTACGACATCAATGTGACTTACATATATACACCTATAAATTTATGCATGAACATTAATCTTTGGTCTTCTACGTATGTATTTGGACATATATTAACTATTACGTACGTATATCTTAAAATGAATCTTTTTTACTCCTTCCAAATGAGACACCATGCAAGAAAAAGTTATGAAATTTATAATAATTTGGAGTCCAAATATTCCATATACATTAATCTTCAAGTTTTTTCACATTCTATGTACATGAAATATCTTCAAACACTATATCTTCTAAAATGTCGAATAAGAGTTATATATACCTATTAACTTTTTTGTACATTAATCTTTGGTCTTCTAAGTATATATGTGAATATGTACACACATATATATTGACTTTTATGTATGTACATCTTACCTTATTGCAAATTCATACAATAAGAGAAAACAATTTACATTTTTAAAAAATGTAAATTATTCTAAAAAGATATATATGGACCTTTATGTATGTACCTACATTCTAAGTATATGAAATCAAGGAGCTAGCTCCCACTATGTCCTCAACTACGACGGCTACTCCTATCGGCAAATAGGTTTTCAAACACTATCTACTACGACATTGAATGTAACTTACATAGACCTATTAACTTTTATGTATGTACATCTTAGCTAGTTGATCATGCAAATTTTCATATTCATGTGCTCTCATCTCACTAGTCAATTATCAATTTTTTACCACTTTCAAATGAAAAGCCATGGGAGAAGATACGAAAAACTGATATATATTAACTTTTATTTATGTACATTGAATGTGACTTACGAGAATTAGAAAACATAATTTTACCACCAAGAGCAATAGAATCACGAAAAAAAAAAAAAGATTTACGATAACACGCAAGATTTATAGATATTTGTCTCAATGTAAGACTAAGTCATCTTTTGTCGCTACAACAATTCACTATGATGAAAAGATATTTATAAGAAAAAATAGCATGCTCTATCTTTTTTAGTCTCTCTTTCTTTTTTTAATAGTAAATACAGAACACTTATGACGAATCTCTATTCATAAGACAAATTAAGGTAAAATCGAAATGACAAGTGTGACACTCATAAACTATCTTTAATTAATGAAGTCGTAAAAACTAATACATGTACAAGTAATAAAAATGTAAAACACTTTTTCATTAATAAATATTCACTAATCGATAATTAAATAACCTCTTTAAACAATAATTTTTCTTAGTCATAAAATATTATTTATGGTGGTTTTAGTGTGTGTATATGTGCGAGTACAGGGGTGGCGAGGACGGGGCGACCACCCCGAAGTCGCCTGGTAACACTTTAAAAACTTTCAAGAATTTTTTATACATATATTAAAACGTATTAAAATTTGAAGGGGACCAAACGAGGGCTAAAAGTTTAGCATATTGACTAGGAACTTTCAAGGAAGCTTTCATAATTGACCTCTTTAATAAAACTGTGGAACATCAAATTACTCGTCTTCATGTGTATCAATCTACCATTGCACTAATTTAAGTTAAGGGTGTGTTTGATATATATTATTGAGGAAATAATGTATTTTAAATAGTGATATGATGGGAAATATGTGATTAAAAAGTAAGAAAAAGTTATTGATGTGATGGAAAATATTATTTTATTGAAAAATGTGTGATTGAAAATAAATTTTGAAAGAATGTGTACCAAACATTGGCTAAATCACAATTTCTACAACGAAAATAACTAAGCAAGTTATATTAAGCATCATTATAGAGCATAAACGACTATAAATATGGAAAAATAATGTAAATATGAAAAAGAGGAGATGGGTTTGTTTTAAAGAGTCAAATTATACTTGCATAGGTCAAAATCATGTAAGAAATTATTCCAAAAGGGATGAATGCTCCGACAACTTTTTAAAAAAAAAATCGTCCATGGATCTCTGTCCCTAACCTAAAATCCTAACTTCACCACCCTATATGTATATATAGAGAGAGATTGATTGGTGTTCTCATTTTGGGTCATCAATGATGTCATCACTCGAATACCTTCTCAAATGATTATTGAAACGAAAATTAAAAAATCAAAATATATAGTAGTAGTCGTAGTCGTCGACAAGTATATTAAAATTCCTTTCGATCAAACAAAATCCAAGTGGAATGTAGAAATAAATGATGAAGTCAAGCACACGAGATGGAGAAAATTGTGGTGAAGATATAGTCAATAACTATAAGATGAAGTCAAGCATGCAAGGTGGAGAAAATTGTACCCCATTACTCCCAATTATGGAGGTGTAGATGACACGTTTCCTTGGTTTATTCGGCAGGATAGCACGTTCAAGATATTGGAAATGAAATAGTGAAAGAAGATATTATTATAGTCCAAGAAAATAATATATAAAAATAAACAGTATCCCGTGTTTATTTGGAAACAAAGCCAAATGCGACGACTAACCCAAAGTTCGGAATTTGAGTTTCCTTTTTATTTAAAATTGACCAGCTCAAATAATACAGATCGACTTTTTTACATAATCAACGTGTCTTTTTGTTTGCCACCCCTTTTCTACCTTTTTTTTTTTTTTTCCCCCGGACACATCTCCAAGTGGTAAAAGCGGAAGGTGGAAAAACTCTAGCTTTGCTTGCGGCCGTCGCTTCAAGGGTTCGAATCCTAAAATATGGATTTGCCATTGGGTAAGTGCAAGTGTACAAGCAGCCTTCCGCATTGTACCCTTGGAGGTATAACCTGCAATTTACCTCCTTCACCAAGACCCAGGGCAGGTGGAGGCCGTCTGGATGCGGTTTATCCTTTATTCTGACCTTTTTTTAGAAAAGTTGTGATTATCCGGAGGGCCGTGGCTCTTTGAACGAAAGATCAAGTCCAATACTATAAAAAGGCCTTTTCGTGTTGCCATTTTACACAAATATTTATTGCCCGTTTGATTTTCATTATTGTAGAATGAGAATGAAAAATATAATCGTTATTGAGCCCCACACAAGAGATATAAATTCAAAATTGATGGCTCGATGTGATGTATAATGGTCATATTTTTCATTTTTATGGATGAAAAATGAGAATTAAACGAGCTCTTAGAAGTCTTCCCATGAAGCATGAAGAGTTCTTTTAGTTGTCTTGAATATATATATTTATATAGATATAGTGACGTTGGGCATGATGCAAGTTACGTACGACGGTACTTGTGTTTTCAAATTAGAAATCCAGTTCTAAAGTGTGAGTTTAGTTTCAAGCAATATATGATTGATCGCACTTGCATAAATTTCAATTATTAAATTCAAGAACTCATTAGCAGAATATTTTCCAAAAAATGATCGATTCTTGCCCAAAGACTAAGTGGGTGTTTGGTGGGGATTAAAATTAGATTTTTAGTGGATTGTGATAGAAGTTTTTGAAACATGTGGTTGAAAATATATGGGACTGATGAAATATATGGTTAATATTGATTGTTTGACTTTAACTTAAATTAAAATCAGATTTTAATCCAGTCCAAACATACCCTTAAAATCCCTACCAGACGTTCACCGTTGGCTAATATTTATAAAATCGTGAGACTCACAAATACTACTCATTTAACTCCTGTTTGACAACTATTAAATGGAAAAAATCATTTTTTGAATAGTGGTTTTTAGGAGAATGTTTGGTTAAAAAGTATGGAAAAATTTTGATTTTACGTGCAGAATATTTTATTATATGAATGTGTGGTGGGAAATAAGTATATAGAAAAAAAGAGTTTTCAAATAATGCTTATCAAACTGTGGCTTATTCATCACCCATTTGTATTCGTTTATACAGTATAAATACTTTTCAAACAAGCTTTTAGTAATATCGTAAATAAAAATCATTTTTTAACGATGCAAATCGAGACATCCGTGGAACATTGGGACACAGACATGAAATGGACATGGGACACTTGAACGTCAAGGCGTTTGGACGTTCCCATCTGCTTTTCTATTTTATAATTATATTTCGAAACAATTGACAATGAACTTAGAATTATTTGTGCTGCTAGAAAGTGACTTGTCTACTTCGACGCGGTTTGGAGGAATTGGGAAAGATAGAAACAAAGAACAGCTTTTGACATGAAAGAAGAAATATCAGTCAAGCGTCTCAAAATCTCAATTAAATCGGACATAATTTTCGGTGACACGATTACTATACTTCCAAGTGTTTTTCCAAATGATCGATAATTTTTTTTCATTAAATAGTTTATGGAGCCGTGCTCTCTTATTAGTGTGATAAATCTACCGTCATACTTTTAAATCTCTCTTACCCGTTGGAACGTATAGGTCTCGGACTCTCGATTGATTCCCTCCTTTTGTGTTCCAGAGTTTAATTTTATATTATTTTTAACACTCGAAATTGATCAAAGAATCCAATACTTGATGTATATACCTAGCACCATTATATTTATCACGATGTTCTATAATGGTGACGATTTTACAATAAAACACGACATGCAATTTACATTGTAAATCCTTAAAACAATTGTTAATTGTTTTTCGTTTGTATGGTATATGGTATTGCTTTGTGATGTTTCAAACATAAAATAATTCATGTAGGTAAATAACACTGGAGGTCATTCAACTTTCACAATACTTGAAACTAGGTCATTGAACTTCAATAATGGTGTAATCCCACCATTGTACTTTAATTTACGAACAAGAAAGTGGTGGAGAAAAGAGGGGAAATTGTATAGTTTCTTCCATATTTGTGATTGACTCAATTGGGATATGGATTTTTGATCATCGCGACAGTAATGTTTCATTGTAGAGAAAGATTGATCCTCAAAACATGGACATACACACAGAGATCACAATTTTTTAATACAAGAAATTCGAGATATTGGATGGTCTTATTTCGTAAATATTTTCAATTTTTTGCTCTCCTATGAATTATAGGGCAGTAACCCAAGATTATTTTGTGTGTATAGGTTGACCGTGGATGTTGGTTTTTCTCCTTATATTATCCTGTAATGCATCGTTGATCTAACAATGTAATATTAGATTTATGGCGGAAGGTCGATTACTCGAAAATTGAACCAGCAAAGGAGGGATTTAAAGGAACACCTCATTCGCAAGAGAAAATGTAGTGCCGTGTGTTATATATTTTTTATCCATATTGAGTCAATTCAAGCACTAAATAACCATTCTAACATTAGGTAACCCCGATAGCTCGTTAACGAACCTTAGTGAAGTAACACGATTGCTCGTAAACTAAAGTATAGTGACATGATTGTGGTGTGGTAAAAACCACCCCCTAACAAAAATTTTGTGCATATAAGTCTGCGCATTACATAAATAATCATGCCTAGACCTGGAGGACTATTGTTAGCCTCGCCACCAAAACTCAAGTCAAAACGCCACGTAGTAAATCACGTGGAAAGAAAAGTCAACAACTAGTCAACTGGTCAAATGTAAAAGGATCAAATGAACAGCTGAAGCACTGCATGAATGGTTGAAGCAGTACGTTGAAGCTCATGTTATGTCAAGGCTCTCCATATCAAAGACCACCAACAAGAAGCCCTCTCAAGCCGAAGCCCTTAGTTCATCCGAGGTCCCTGAAACTGAAACTGTCTCTTGCAAGATTTGCATATAATCTTTAGGAAT
The DNA here is from genome assembly GCA_903798405.1 of Fraxinus platypoda. Taxonomy (NCBI): domain Eukaryota; kingdom Viridiplantae; phylum Streptophyta; class Magnoliopsida; order Lamiales; family Oleaceae; genus Fraxinus; species Fraxinus platypoda. The sequence continues at coordinate 10,524 of CAIGRT010146231.1, read as the reverse complement.
GATTAATATGACGTCTGTAATAAAGAATGTCAGGTGTGTCAGCCTATTATATAGGACAGCTGACCCGTTGTCAATGCATTTAATATATGATAGACTTAGTGATGTGAGACTTCGGTCAAAAGGATGAGGCCACGTGGTTCTGATCCAACGATCACCACGTCGACCAGAAATATATAAATAGGCGGTCTTTGTACATAAAAAAGGGATGGTTCTTTGAACATAAAGAAAATAGTATACAAGAGCGTTCTCAATATACATGCTTGCTTAATCTATCATTGTTAGTTTGGATATTAGGGGTGTGTTTGAGTCACATTATTTTGAAAGAATGTATTTTGGAATATTAGATTGATGGAGAATGTGTGGTTCATAAAGAAGGAAAAATTATTGATGTGATGGAAAATATTATTTTATTGAATAATGTGTGGTTGAAAATAAGTAAAAGAATGAGAATGAAAATTTTAATGTGGCTCAAACAGGGGCTAGGTTATTTATATCTTGGTTGGTGATTGTGTGTTAGTGTAGTCACTTTAGTCATTATCGCCGGTGCCGAACATTTTTGTCTCGCTCGGTGAAGAATCTCCCGTGTTTATGTGCTTTCTCCCACCGGTTCACCGGTCGAAACGCGCTGAAATTTGGTTAAGTTGGCTTGAGTGAGCCGGACATTTGTTGTCCACGTTGGTTTTATATTTTTCGAGGTCAACAATGATTATACCAAATTTGTGTTCATTGACCTCCAATAAAATATTAGATGAAGAATAATGTTATATGTACGTCTTGGTGTACATTCAGTTTGACAGTCCTCTCACATGGGGGTGGAACCCGAGATTTTTAAAATTGCGGGCCCCACCCCTTATGTGAGGGGGCTGTCACCCATGATGTACACCAAGGGTTTCCCTTAGATGAACTCATGACGTGAAAATTTGGTTGGCACGTTGACACATTATTGGTTTTCACTGATATGTCAGCATGCTGCCCAGACGGAGTGACCTGATTGCAGCTTAACGGGATATATGGGCTGCTTAAATTTAAAAAGATTAATTGGGTAATCCAAGTGACAAAATTGACAAAAGAGAGCATAAGTTTGATAATACAATAAGTTCAGCAAATGAACAGAAGAAAAAACACTTGGAATTATATGATAATACAAAAGATAGTAAAACACTTATAGCTTAATGCGTTGTATAAACACAAAGCAGCACTCTCTCTCTCTATCTATATACGCATATAATATAGATTCTTAGATATAAATATGATAATGACCTTTGAGTCTTGATCGTCTCTACTCAACAGTAGAGTACTTGACACAATAGCCAACTGATTAAACATAACTCATTAACTAAGGAATCCCAATTATGGGAAGATATGGAAAATAATTGCTAGTTGGTGCAAGTCCCCACTCGCTAGGCAGAGGCAAATCCACAGTTTTGGATGCACCAAAATCTTTATTTAAGGCTGCTACACATTTTCCCTTGTTCTTTAGGGTTAATGGGCATGATTTGTAGAAGTTGAGAGATTTGTGTGTAGTGTAGTAGCCAGATCCATCTGCTTTTACAATTGTGGATACAGAATTCTTTCTTGAAGTGTAAAGCTGGTTAGGACCTCCCATGATTTTGGCCAAACAGTTGGGTGAAGCTGAAGAGTCTGAGGGAAGTTTGGTCTCAAAAGTGCCATCTTCTTCTGTGTATGCCGCAGCCAACTTCTTCACATTGGCACATTTCACCAGCACCTGAATGCCTGAAACATAAAGAAAGGAGTAAACCAGAGCACTTATAGGGTGTCTTATTTTATATAGTACTAAGACACGGGAACACCGAATATGATAGACATTAGTCTAACTTGTATAGTCTAGGAGAATCGGTGGGATACAAAAGACTGGACCAAGGTCTAGGAGACCTGTGGAAATTGGAAAATGGCTCTTGGAACTCGCTGATAGGAAAGGAGAGAAAACAAAACCATTTCTTTCGTATCAAGAGCTTCAAAGATACTGGGACATCATAGGACTATCAGTTGTGGACCTAGTGACTAAAGCCCAATGCCCGAAAAGAGAGATTACCAAACTCTTGTTTTAAACTAGATTTAAATGAATAAACATGTTATTAACTAATAAAGTTTTTGGATTAAGTGGTTCAATGTGTTACGAGCACATGCAAATGTCCTAAACTCGCGTCTTTATTAGATACTGAAAAAATAAATGAATTTGGGCTGCAAAGTACCTGAGAGATCATGGTGGCTATTACAGTCTAGGCAAGTGACTGATCCCTTGAGGACATGGCTACAGGAGAGCTCAATCTTTGCAAGAGCCACAGTGAAGAAGAGAGCAATTAATAACTGATATTTCGCCATTGAAGCTAAAGCTTGAAGTTTGTTCACTGTTTGTCTGTGTGAAAATACATTGGGACGAAGCTTCATTTAAATAATGCAAGCAGTATCATATCAGTAGTAAATGAAGGGACCAAACACCTGCATAGTAGGTTGTTGCAATTCATAAAGAAGAACATGAATTCTTGCTGAACCTCTTTAATTACTAGTCAAGATATGTAGAGTAATCCTTGTTATAGTATGCAAAATGTCACTTTATTCACGTAGTGATTTTTCGGAGGATGTGTACGGTTAAAAACTTTCTATTTACGTCTAATATTATTTCATGGGAGTGTACGGTTAAAAATGAGTTTATAAAAAAATGGGGCCCGAACATAGGCTAAATAAGTAAAAAGATGGCTCCAAACACTTAGAGGTCTAAAGATGAACCAAACTGCTCCGACTCGAGACATATTGGTCCGTAAAGGGCTCGACCCATGTGGCACAACCAAGTTTACACCTCTTAAAAACTGCATTCATTTACAATTTTATATACAGAACTGCCCCTATCTCCGCCCCTGCTGTCCACGTCGATGTTAAATAAGAATGAGTAGCTATGAAGATGAGAGAAACAGAGTAATGGAGCCAAGAGCTGCAGATCTTATCAAAAACAACATATTAATGGGGCCATTGTTAAGGGCACTGACTCTTATAATCAAGCATATTCTGACTCCCTGACTACTGACTACTTTTATTTCCATGTCAAATATTTTCTAAAAGGAATATTCTTTTTCAAGAGATATGGCAAGTTGCATTTATCAATTTTACTCAATACTTGAACGATCACTTGAGTTCTCATTCAAATTTCGTTGCTATCTACCCACTGAATTACACTCCCAAATTTGACTATCTAGAGTTGTGTGACGTACAAGATACAAGAGCAGTTAACCACAATTTTGCATAGAACTCGACTTAGTGATCAAGAGATACGAGAAAAGCGAATTTTGAGATTTAAATATTGAGAAATTTGAAAAGATACCAAACATTCAATTAAATATAAAGTTAAAACTCAATACAATTTCTTCTAGAAAAAAAAAATTGAAGTTCTGGGTGTTTGGATATATGAAAACAGTTCATCCTTGTTTGGTTTGAATTAAAATCTCAAATCTAAGTCAACAAAATTTTAACCACACATTTTATCAACTTTTATAAAAATTTACTAAAAATCTGATTTTAATCTCCATCAAACAGGGACTAAATACACAAATGTCTATAGACGGTTTGAGATTTAGTACATATATGCATTCCCATTAGTGTTGTCTAGTTTCGAAAAAATGCTTAGATCGATCGAAATTCATGCAAAAGGATGAAACAAAACTTTTTAAAACGTTCGAAGAGAATACGGTATAAACAAATTTGCTCAAAAATTCAAAAAAAAAAAAAAAATTATTTGAAAAACAATGGTGGTTAACACATTCATTTGTCTCTCTAAAAGTAACCTCCCCCACCTAATTTTTCAAAAAGAATAAATTAATTAGAAAATTAATATTTTATAGTGGCAAATTCATTTATGATATAGACCATTTATAAATTAACATTCTTTTCCTTTATCAACAGTGGGCTACTGAGCTTGAACGGTGGAAAAATAATAGATATAATAATAAAAAAAAAAAAAGAGGTGGGCATGGACTAGGGTGGGCCAGTCCACCCCTACCTCCGCCAGTGACCGTGAAGTATGAATTTCGAATTTTGGGATAATTCTAATTGGAGAACATAGCCCTACACGTTAACTATCTCATATATTTGGAATCGTGGGGTTTCACGACGCATAAATCAAGTTATACCCATTTCAGAAAATTCGTGACACTATAAAAATTAGGAGGTTTGGTTATTGATCGAGAATCGAAAATCAAACCAACCCAATTTGATCTGAGAAGAACCAAACCAAACTGAACCATTTGCGACTTTTGTCCCGCCCTACGTGGGATGATATTAAATCGATATTTTTAATTTTAGTATTGAATAAGTCAAATCCAAACTAAACCATTTAAGTTGATTCAATATTTGGTCTATTGTCACAAAATATTCTATTTCTTGGGCTTGTTTTAGTACAATTAGACACCCCGAATAATGTTTTAATTGTGGTGAATTTTTTTGGTGAACATTGAATAATACTAACCGAAATGCAACCTAAATCTTTGGCTCTTTAATGTTAGAATATTTCTTAGGATAAAAAAAATACTTGATTTGACTCTTCATATGCATAGACGTGGATTTTTACCAATGGAACAAGTTATTGGGTGAGATTGGGCTTTAACCTCGTGTTTGTTCAGACGTACAATTTACTGAAAAGAAAAGGCTTTTCATTAAAAAAAATCGAGCGTTGAACTTTTTTGTAAAAATTATATTCATTTGTGGTGCTAAGTATCACTTTTGTTGTGATTAATATCGTTATTGTTACCTAGATTGTTACTAAGCATCGCTTATACAATAGAATCTCGATAATTTATTATCCTATAAATTAGTAACCTAATTAAATAATATTTTTGATCGATCCAAACTTGAGGGTAACATGTTAATTAATAATTCGCTTAAACTCATACAACAATTCAATATGAAAAATTCAATATAACCATGTTAATTTGTTGTTGATTGAGTGCGATAGATGACTAAAAAATTACAATAAATTCTTTTTAAGAAGACAATATCAACATCATCTAATAGTTTGTCACCAAGTCACAAATCCTATTATCACTATCGATTAAAAGGAAATGAAATGCATTGAATAGCTTATTCACTTTCAAAATCAATACATGTCAATTAACATGCAAATAAATGATGTTTGAATCATAATCTCCCATGCTATATTCTTATAAAGACATTTCCTAGCAATAACTTTGAGTAGTGTTACTTGTACATAATTATTTACAGATTAATATACAGAGAGAAAAAAATAATTTGGAAGAGAGAGAGTGAGGGGGAAAAAGAGAGAGAAGGAAATCGGTTAAATATTAATATAATGACATGTTATCAATCTCTAAATAATTATGTACATGAAACATCACTCATGTACTTGATTCCTTTTTTATTTTTGCTAAAAATCATATTTTTAGTAGATTTTAGCATAATGGTAGATACGATATAGGGATGACAAAAAAATCCGTCAAACTCACTTAATCTAGTAACAGGGCGGGGAATTTTGTCCCGGAGCGGGGACGGGTAACGGGTGCCCCGCCCTGTTAAATTTTTTTTTTATAATTCAATACTTTAAATGAAAAATTTTACAAAATTTCATTAGTAGCAACTAAAATTATTTGTCTAAATCTAATGAATGTGAGCAATAAAAATAAATTATCAAAAACTAAAAAATAAAAATTTAAACGCCTTGCCTTGCCTTAAACGGGTAGCAGGCCCCCGCCCCACCCCTTTGCCAGCCCTAGTACGATAGGACCAATTTTTGTGCTGAAAATTGCCATTCAACTGCTATCAAGGCGGGTTTCCTTCCTTGATTCGATTTTGAAGGGGAATTGGGGGAAATATTGAATGGTATGGACCATCCTAATAATGCGAAAAAAATATAGCAACATCATTCAAATCTGGAGGTAATTTACAATCTCACCAACTTAGGAAGCCAATTTATGGGATTCACAGGCATTCATTGTGGTGTCCCAACTACTGGGGCTCAGTACCTAGAAATCGTCCAAGCATTAATTGCAGCAGAACTTCGAATCCATTTGTATACTACACCAAAGATGAGCTAGTTTCTGCAGTTGCAGAACAATAAACCACTATATCCAGTAATCATGCTCTGATAACGGGATCCCCTGCATGGACTTCCTTCCAATACACAAGTCTACCTCTATATAAAGTTCAATTCAGCTAGAAGACTGTTTATATCGAGCTGGAACCCCGAAAATTCTTAAAAGTTCATTTGACTCGAAGCTTCTGAATTCTTAAGATGTAAATAGAATTGGTGAAGCAAAATTAAATGGATCCGTACCTTTTTAAACAACAATAAAATAACAGTGAACAGAATGGGGGCACAAAGAAGATACATCACCTAAGAATTTCAAAAGCCCGAGATCTAAATCTTTTAGAATATGATGTCACATAATTCGCACTTAGAAGTCAAGAAACTAACTACAAATAATTCAGGACAAAATAAATTGTTCTTCAAAGTCGATGAGAGGAGATTGTGCGATGCCACAGGTCATCTTCCAAATTAGCTACAACAGAATCTAGGCATGTCCTAAAATATTCGCCATCCGAATTGAGTTCAACTATGTTTTCCATCTTATATGTAAAAGGGGTCTCAAGGCATGACTAAAGCCTTAAAAACATCCCAATATTTTTTACCAACACATACTATCATGATGAACCATTGACAGATTCAGAACATTCAAATTTTAAAAGATGGCATGTACAAGGTGATCTTCTAGATCAAAGGCTTAAGTAAATACACATTCTTCACAGAGAAAACTGGCTCGCATATGTTAGGCCTCAAACAGAACAAATACCTTTAAATGCTAAAACTGAACAAGAGAACAGCTCGAAGATTAGAATTTAGCATTACCGAAATGGCACGTTGGTCAATCATTTAGATTGATAACCAGATCAGATATAGTGATTACTGAGAGTTACCAAAGACTAAAGTCCAGAATCAAACTCAGATTTGAGCAGAAGTTAACAGAAAGAAAACGTAATTCTTAAATTTTAATTAATTCAGCATTCTGTTAATAGTATTTAAGCAAAATGTCAAAAAGACTTTGTATATATCAATCGGAACATCATATATTCATGGTAAATTAGTTGGCTCCCAAAAACCTACATTCTTGTCTCATAATGTAGATGACCAAAACAAGCGTATTGGAATATGTTTGACGCAAAACTTTTCCATAAACCTCCAAATCACACATGAATCATTAAAAAAACAAAAAGAGAAGAATAAGTTCTTAAAACATTAAAATGGGAACTTTCTTCTTAAAAGTATCAACCATATTCGATCTGAAGCATGTTCACATTGTCTCAGATGTAGACTCTGAGAAAAATATATCCAAAGTTAAAGAGGGTAAACTTTTAGACATAAAGAATCCTGTTCACAGGTGGAATGCGCAGAGTCATTGCCTTCTTAAAAACTAGCAAGGCTGACCCAGCTACCAAGATTGCCTGGTCAACACTTAAAATGAGCCATGCCCCCAAATGGAGGCAAACTAAAAACTACGCCCCAAAATGGAGGCAAACTAAAAACTATGCCCCCAAATGGAGGCAAAAATAATTTATCAGGATGTGCACATCTAATTTAGAAAGATGTGCGGAATATTAGAAAGACGTACTTGGAAACTCTTCAACGGTGAAGAAGGCGTGTCTTTTGACATTATCACTAGAACAGTGGGACCCAACAAATCCTATTTAGGGGAACCTGAGGTACACCTTTTTTTTTTTATAACCGTGGATGTCCGAGTCAGTTTGTGCGCACCTCGACTAATCCCACGGGTCTTGAAGTTTACGGTCAGGTACTCACCTCAGTAGCCCTGAGGGGAGGAACCTGAGGTACACCTAGGACTATAAAAACAATGCAAGCCTCAAAAACACAAGTGAAGCCAAAACTTTGATATAGCACTCATGCTCCACATTGCCTCAATGAAGTTACACAACGTCCATGGAAATAAGGTGAAATTTAGAATGCAAAATAGAAAGCATTCGGCAAGCAGCAGAATCTAAGAAGACATGCAAGCAATTGATATATCAGTTAATATTCCATAGCACATTTTTACACACATTTTGATAACTCTATTTGTCCCCATTATTTTGATAGACATTACTTTTCAGTTTCTAATATTTCATGACGACATAAAATTTTAATAATTTCCTGCCTTAAACTGAACTTGGGATTCTTAAGAAACTACTAGCTATATTTATGCCCTTCACTTATAGTGTAAAGTTCTCCGCTAATATTTCCAGATACGAGGAAACCATGACCAATATGAATTATCCAGTTCTTAAAAATTACTTTTTGATTTCTAATATAATTTTAGTGATTGAAAAACACAATGAATTTGATTTCATGGGTGCCAATAAATGTGAAAATTTTGATTCACAATAACCTGTAATTCTCAAGACTCAATTCCTACCAGTCACTACCTGTTTTCCACCATGTCAAAATGCAGTGAATTGGAAATAAATTTTCCACTGCCTTTTCTTTTCTGTTGATAATTTCGAAGCACCAGCTACTCGTGACCAAACTCTGGGCATCTTAGTAACACTATTTAACCATTTGGAATAAGTAACAATTTCAAGGACATGAATTGTAGCACTTGATAATATAGTGTCTTGCTACTTGCCCATCTCATATCAAGTACAAGTGGAAAGAGAAGAGTCATATTGGTATGCACTTATTTTCCCCAGTGTTGAGTACGAAATGATCATTCTAAAAAAAAGAACAATTTAATTGCTAAAAGTTCGTACATGCATCTGTATCACTGTATCTGCTAACTATTAGTTTTGTCATTGCAACTGTCGTTTGCTAAAATTAGTACTGGAAAACAAAATTCATTTTAGTTCAATCAATATCTTATCCGTCTAATATGAAAACACAATAAAATACCTTCAGCTTATGCATTACAATCTTCCCAAGACTAACTTTTTATTTGAATGATTATTACGGATTGATAAAATTTAAGAAATTTTGGCCAATTATCATCCAAACAACAGTATTTCACCACCTAAAATAGATAGAAAAATGCTTCCCTCACCACAACAAAATAAAGCTAAACATTAAATACAAATGAAAAGAAACAGAATGGCAAATCAGCTTTCAGTCCTGTTTGCATTTATATACAATATATCCACTACAATATACAAAGATGATTATTATTGAAGCCAAACAGACTGGAATTCCCACAATTTACAAATAGTAAAATTTAGTAGTTATAAACTTAATCAATGAAACCTGTCTTTCTCCAAACAGCATTGCGCACCTGCCTCAGATCTTGCCCTTTCAATGTCCGACCAGCGCCTTCTAGGACCGAGCTCGCCAATATGGGCGAAGGCTTGGCTGCCACCATCTCGTGTGGTGGAACAACCTCCCCATTCCCCTCCTCCTCCTCCTCCTCCTCCTCCTCCTCCTCAACGTCGTCAACCACATTGAGAAACTCATTTCGTCTCCTCTGCATTACCGCCGATAGTATTGGAACATTCACCGGTGCCGATTGATGGTAAAACCGCATCTTATCTGTCACTGGCGCGGGACTTTTCGGAAGTGACGGGATCATAATTCGAGACGAGGATGACGAGGCAGGAGAAGAAGATGTCGAAGACGAAAGTGACGCGGATGTGGATGCCTTGTGGTTGAAAACCGCACCGGTTTCAGTGTTCGATCGGGTTTTTAAATCTTCAATTCCACCGGGTAGGGCTGCTAATATGCCAAAATTATTATGATTATGAACTTGATAGTTCGATTTAGAGCTCGGAACCGGAGTCGGATAGGAGGACTCAGTTGGGATGTCGAAGATTTCATGTTCGGTAAGCTCAAACGAGGGTGTAGAGGATGCGGTGACCGGGGATTGGAATAATCCGAGGAATCTCTGGGAGGATATGCCGTGGTGGTACTGGTGGTTGCGGGGCCGGGCGCCGCCGCCGAATTTTGGCTCCATTTGGGTATCTGTCTGTGTGGGTTAGGCGGTAGAGTGAGGTGGAGTTGATGGCGAATGTGTATATAAGTCCAATGTGGGAGGAATCACCTGCACTAGTAGCTATTGCAGTTGCAACAACCTATGCTTCAAACAGTTGTACGTTCGGGTTCCAGAATCTGTTCAGGTAGAAGGTTGACATTAATGTCAAAAGTACAAGAACTCATTGCGATTTCACTGGATAGAGAACCATACACGTGTATAATAAAATAAGCAATCACGATAAAAACAGATTTTTAAACCACACGTGTTATTTTTTCATTAGACAATTAACAAAAAAAAAAAAAAGAGTCCTCCTAAAAAAAACCCACATAAAACACACAAATAGGTGGGGCCATTTTTTTTTTTTTTTTAGGAAATCTCACAAAATGTACACTTTTTTTGTATTCATTTGCAAAAATGTCCACCATTGTAAAAATGTCCATTTTGCAAGAATTTAGACCAAAATACCCTTGTTAACAATTTATAATTCCACATAAACACAAAATGTCCACTTTATTAAAAATTTTATTGGTCAATAAAATTTTGACACATAACC
>CAIGRT010146222.1:0-13037 GCA_903798405.1 Fraxinus platypoda | reverse complement strand
AATGTGTGTCAAACATGGGCTAAGAAAATATTGGACCGACGTGATATTTATAAAAATATAATTTTTAAGATTTTAAGATTTATCATTTTTTTAGTGAAAATTAGAACTAGTAACGTAGTCCATCTTACAAAATTAGGTCACGTCAACATCTTACAAATATTTAATTCGTTTTAATTTTAAGGTTTATGTTACAAAATAAGTCATTAAGGTATAATCGCCATCTCGACAAAATTCTAGTGGAATATAGAAAAAAATTCTTTTTAAAAAAAGAATTATGAAAATAAACGAAACAATAAATTTTGAATTTTTACNAAAAAAATTCTTTTTAAAAAAAGAATTATGAAAATAAACGAAACAATAAATTTTGAATTTTTACGAGATTTTAATAATGGATTATTCCCCAAGTACGGTGGCTCATTTCACAAGCCCCTCACTGTGCAGCCGACCCCACCAATGTTTAAAAAAAAAAAAAAGGCTCTCCCCCCGATGTGTGTCGCTTGCAGGGGCCTGTGAAGTACTTCAAGCATTGCCCTTTAATAATAGACTCGCCTTTTGAATTTCTTTAACCTAAATTCTTTATTAGTTAAATTTGAAGTGAAGAATCGACTATATTTGTAGATTTCTTATCATTTTTTCATTTTTTCCAATACATTTGTAAATACTTAATGAAAATTTCAAACTTAAAATATTTGAGCAATTGATTAAAGGCAGTCTTACAAGAGCATATAATCTTACCAAAGCTCGATAGTGCTATATTAATCTTGCTCTATGATTGGCGTGTTACTTAAAGATTTCATATAGTTTCTAGTGCAACATTACATGTAAATCGAACAATGTCGATCTAGCCCGAGTTCGAGATAGTGTGTTTTAGAGCATGTTTGGCTAAACTTAAAATTCAATTAAAATTGAAAATATAGCCGTTATTGGGTCTCACTCGTCTAATAAAAGTCAACAATAACGACTAGTTTTTCAATTTTAATCTGATTTTAATTTCTACCGAACACGCCCTAAATAGTGCTTTACTTAAAATTCAATTAAAATTGAAAATATAGCCGTTATTTGGTCTCACTCGTCTAATAAAAGTCAACAATAACGGCTAGTTTTTCAATTTTAATCCGATTTTAATCTCTACCGAACACGCCCTAAACAAATTGGTTGAAATTATTAGAGCCAGGTATGTCCATCAATGTAACTCGCGGTGGATTCATTTGCGCGGGATCTTTAGGTTCGAAAGAATTACCCTTCCAAGAATTTTAGTACGTTAGCTTGCTTATTCTTTTAGTACCGTATATTCGCGGTAAAAGCAAACTAGACTAGACTAAGGTAAATAGACATTTGGAAAGTTCACGAACACTTTTAAAGAGGCATTACTTCAAGGATTTCTAAGTTATGTGAGAATTAAAATTAAAGTGAAGAAGTTAATAGAGATACAACGAAGATGCAAGAGAATCAACGATTTGTCCATCTTTTTCACTTCTTACACTTATACTACATCACAAAGCAATAGGCAAAATCAAACCCAACATCTAGGTGTAGAGAAGAGCCTAAAAACTCCCGTCAAGACGTAGATTGATTTAAAAAGGGAGTAAATGAACGGATCAAATGTGGTAAATACAAAGTATCTCGATAGGGATTAACGAGAAATATGTCATACTTCACAAATGGTGCACAGTCTCATGATTATTCTAACATACAACTTTTTTATTGCCGTCGTAAATTGACAATTAAGGCAAGATTGAGCACCGTAACAATAGATATTAGACAACCTTTTTTCTGAAAAAGCCCGTATCTATAATTATAATTTTTTTTGTACGTCGATAAAAAACAATATCTTGATAGGAGTGTTGGACAAATTTTTTATGTCTTCAAATGCTAATAAAAAAATCCATATGAAGTAGAATTAATTTATTGATAAGGATCTATCAATAAATTTTGAAGTCTAATTGATGAATGTTACCAAAATATTGACGTGAAAGGACTTATAGCACTTTAACCTCATCTTTCCTTAATCCTATGATAGGACCAAAAATATATCATAATGAAAATAACGTTTTAATATTTTTAAAACTTGAAGGAACATCATATATCCTACTAAATAAAAAATCCTAAATATATGTTTTTCATGCAAGAAAATCTTGGATATATTGCATGAAGGTTTTTGAGATTAGAAAAACCTTGACAAAATTACTACAATGTCAGAGATACTTCAAGAATATTAAAATTTGTATAGCATTACGTCTAACATTGTTGCGATGCTCATAAACTTAGAGTAGCTACTCATAGCTAGGAGAGTCTCTATCAATAGTGGGACGAGGATGCACAACAAAAGAAAATTCGAAATCAAGAAAAGTAGAACTTGAGCGGATGGTAGGAATGGGATTGGGAGAAGGGGATGAAATAAAAAAAATGATAACCATGTTTTAGAAATCAGATCCGACGAAACTCGAGAACTGGTTCAGAAATTGACCTAGTTTTACTAAATAATCGAAAAAATGAAACAGTGGAAAATAAATCGATCCACTTCAAAATTTTGTTATTTTTTAAAAAAATGTTTTTTTATTTTTTATAATTGATTCGACCTTTACCTTATTGACAGGTACTTGTAAAATACCAACTAAAAGTCTAATGAGTGAGGTCAACTCCTCATTCGAGTTAATCAAGAATTAAACAGGGGCGTAATTGAGGATTATTAAACAAGAGAATAATCAAAGAGCCAAACACGCCTGAACATTTCTTCATTTATCTAACCACCACCTCCAGTTCATCTTATGTCGGCTTCTTCTCTTGCATTATACACAAAAACCCACAGCATTTCAACTGTTCAAAACTTACCATAGAGAGTTAATTCTTTAAATAATGCTTTGTTATTGTTACAAAATCTTATAATAATGATTTGCTATTGGTGCAATTGAAAATGTACGTACATATACTATAAAGAAGCTCCGCTTTCATTTGCATCAGATTTTCCGGCGAGTTCTAAGATTCCTCCCCCACTCCATCCCGCCACCTTGATCTTGGTTTCTACGCCGTGCTTGAGAATTTTCTTGCCACCCCTTTTCTCTATTATAGGCCGCTATAAGCTTCCATTTTAAGTCATCTGGTTTTCTTTTTTAGTATTCAGTTTTAGATTTTTTAGGCGGTCAATTGTATGATCATTACCTGAAGAAGCTGAGATTTGAGGGGTCTGCTTGCATTATAGGTCTGTGTTTTTATTAGAGTCTTGTGATATATGTAGTTTCAGTTGTGAGACTTTTGGGTATGGAGGATTTGGTTTCTTTTTTCGAAATAATGTGAAAAAGATTCAATATTAGGATTTGATAGAGAAATGGAGCAAAGATTTTTCACAGGATTTTAAGGTGAAGTCTACAGAATAAAGATTTTGTTTAATTTATTTGAGTTTTCTAAGTTGGAAAATTTGTGGGATAGTAATGAAACAAACTGCTTATTTAGTTTCATTGAGGAATAAATTATGGGGATTGACTTTAGATGATATTTATGAATTGGGTTCTGTGAGAAAAATAAGGATTTTTTCTGGAATTTGTGGTGGCATCAACGATGAACAGTTTGCAACTGGAAATATTTGATTGGTGAAAAATTAGTTTATGTGGTTCCAAGGGGAAGAAAATTCAAAAAGAGAAGTTCAATTCTGGTGAAGATATTAGTCTATGAGTTTTGCTAAAATGAAGGTTCCTTCCAATGGATATATGGCCAATACGGGAGAAGGTTTGTTAACTTTCAACAGACCAATTATATTTCTTGTTCTTTGCTTTTATTTGATTTCAGCTGCCATTCCTCAACTGTTTATACCATAGTGAAAAGCTTTTATTCTTTGCCAATTCATAAATTCGGGCAAATTCAAGAGCTTGAAGTTTTGATATTCTCAATACAGTATGAGAATGAACTTGCATACTCATCCATTCGTTTTACATATTCAGGAAATGAATGATAAAGATGGAAAATGTGAATATATAGTTGTTAGATGCTTCATTTGTTTAATCCATTTTCTTGGTCTGTATGTAGAGTTCTAACTTTTATTCTCTGTTATTTTTTGTATTTATAAGAAGCTGTTACCATAGTTAGTAATAGATGGTATTGTTTGTAGATTAACAGACTTTCTTTGAGATCTTAAAGGCAGAAAATTGTACTTGCTTTATATTCAATTCTTCATGTGATTTTCTCCTGCTACTCAATGCCTTCTTAATGAATGGTCCTTAACCATTGCGGTCAGTGATGTTTACCCTACTCTTCGGCATTCTTGATTTTTTTTTTCATGCTCCTTTTTGCCCCAACTTTAGATCCATATAGTATTCTAATCGTACAAATTTATCAGTTTTCAATGTGGATTGAAGATATTCAGTTCCCTAATCAGTGTCAATTCCCCCCCCCCCCTGAATTGGTTATCTAAACCTTCCCTTTTCTTTTGATGTTGCTTTTTTAGTTTTAGGCGTTCTTTCTTTTTTCTTTTTGTGTTGTGGGGTGGAGTGTTTTGGAAGCACTTTGTAATACCATTTGCTGATGATTAAATGACATCTTCGAAAAATGATAAATTGGATTCTAGAATTTAATATCCGGGGATCTAGTGGGAACTAGGATCCATATGTTTTGACCATATCAATTGCAGCATTAAACTGTGAGCTTGCTGGCATTTCATACCTTTTAATGAACTTCATCATAAGCACCCACCAGCTGACATCTACTGTCCGAATTTCATTATCCTCTTGTCTGGTATCAGTCTTTACTGCTGGGGAATTCTGATTATGTGTCTGTTTTTTCTGTTGCTACGCTGCTAATTCTCTGCGTAACTTTCAACTTCACCATAAAATCTTCTATTCCAGTCCTATTTTGCAGTTTATGATTATTTCTAAATTGATTGACAGAGAAAATAAATTAGTGGACCAGCCTCGATATTAAAAATATACATTTAACAGTTGGCTCAGGATGTAGCTTGCTCAAAAGATCAGAGAATGTATTTTCAAAATCAATGAAAATCCTTTTATAGCAAATCTTGAATTACATAATAGAAGTTCCTTTTTTAGCCATTTGAAATTGCAGGTTTCATAATCTTATGTCATTTTTAAAGTTTCAACATTCGTGTAATACAGTTTCTGTTTTAATTGGAACAGGAGGGAAAAATGTGATTAATTCAGAGTTATGGCATGCTTGTGCCGGACCATTGGTTTCTTTGCCTCCTGTTGGAAGTCTCGTAGTCTATTTTCCTCAAGGTCATAGTGAACAAGTATGTCCTTTCTCTCAATTTCGAGTCTTAACGCAACTTTTAACATTCGATATCTGATAGATATATATCTACTATTGATAGGTGGCAGCATCAATGCAAAAGGAGGCTGAGAGCATCCCAAGTTATCCAAACCTTCCTTCGAAGTTGATTTGCATGCTGCATAATGTCACCTTACACGTACGACAACCTCCGTAGTTGTACAGAAAACTTTTAACATTATTTTTTCTGATAAAACAGAATAAATATATGTTGAATTTATTTTCCTGTTTCTTCTTGTTGCCACTCATCGTCGTGTGTACGTTTTCCTTGGCCTTTTATACCAGATAAGTACTTGATGATAGTCAATCTGTTCTATCCACACTGTAAATCAGTATAGTGAGTGACGTTGATGAAGTTGTGTGCAATATTGGTGCAAGTATAACTAAAGCGTGTTTGGCCAAGTTTTAAAGGTTTACTTATACATAAATAACTAAGTTCAAAATAAATGATTTTTTTGTTTGGTCATAGTTGAAAGTAAGCAAGAGTTTCTACCAAAATAAGTAACCTTTTTACTTAAAAGTAATATTTGCAGAGCATGTTTGGTTGTGCTTAAAATGTACTTGTAATCGTCTATAAAGTAGGTTAAGCAAGTTTTGTTAGTAAAAAAACATTAATTTCGAAAATTCATATTTAGTAAAATATGTAATTGAAAAGTAAGTTTAGTTTACTTTTAAGCAAACATGCATATTTGGAATAAAATTACTTAAACGAATAAGTAACTTTTAAATTTTTTTAGCTAAGCCAAACATGAGAAAAAATAACTATGTGCTTGAATGCTAGCCGAACCTCAACATGTTATAATTAATTTTCTTAAAGTTCTTCTATTCATCTATTTATTTTGTTCAGGCTGATGCTGAAACCGACGAAGTCTATGCTCAGATGGCTCTTCAACCTGTAAGCAATGTAAGTCAGGTATTTCATTTGAGAATTTATTAACATAACACTACTTTATAGAAAGTAATGTGGTTCAGCATAGTAATTTATCTGAAGAAGCATTTAATTTATTATCCTACAGTACGATCAGGAAGCATTACTTTTATCTGAGATGGGACTTAAGCAAAGCAGGCAACCTTCTGAGTTCTTCTGCAAAACTCTTACAGCAAGTGATACGAGTACACATGGCGGTTTCTCAGTACCTCGTCGAGCAGCCGAGAAGATCTTTCCGCCTCTGGTTTGTGTTAAGCATTTTACATTTCCGCCATAAATTGAGATGGTAAAATTGATAGCATGTCTGTCTGTGCTTTTACTTTCTTGGAAGTATGTAGTAGAAACATACTTTCATAAAAGGGAGCTTAAAAGCTGATTTAAATACAGCCAAACATGCTCGAATTCAGCTCATTCTGCTACTGACCTGGAAGATTACTTGCAGGATTTTTCGATGCAACCTCCTGCTCAGGAGCTAGTGGCTAAAGATTTGCATGACCAATCATGGACATTCAGACATATATATAGGGGTATTTTCTTCTAGAATGTATCTCCTTTGGTACTGTATTTGTTTTAAAGTTCTCAATGATGTATCAAGAAAAAGATATTAATTCTACTATATTAGAATCCTGTCTTCCTGAATATTACTTCTAGATAGACTACGCAACAAATTGTAAATACATCTTGTAAAAAATTAGGATCAAACATGCTCCTCTGATTATATATTTGTTGAGTGTTAATTTACATGAAATTATGAGTCTGAGAAATGGTTTGCTATTCCCTTTTATGTAAATTATTATTTTTATCTATTAAAGACACCATAAGGTAATGTCTTGGATACTACCTGGGGCCACAATTTGATTTTACTTTCAAGTATTCAATATGCAAATATACATTACTTCATAAATATTTTGAAAATTTGATGGTTACAGTTAGATTTGTACCCTTTCTGCATGTCAATATCTAGATTTGGTTCCTTTTTCTGTTTTGCCCACTTTACACAAGACTAGGATGCCGGGCATATCCTATCGGGATACACTCTCTTTGGAGACACCCTGTTTTGGATAATGAAGCTACTCAGAAATATTTTATCTTAATTACCGGGAATAAAGCTTGGTTTGTTGTTGTTGTAAGTCTGACCCGTTCTTGATCATCAATAGTAGTTTGGAACAGAAAGTTAAAGACTACTTGTGCTTGATTCCAGGTCAACCCAAAAGGCACCTGTTGACAAGTGGATGGAGTGTATTTGTTAGCTCTAAAAGACTTGCAGCAGGTGATTCTGTCCTTTTCATAAGGTATGAAATATTTGTTTGGAAACAAAAAGTGATTTTTACTTGTTTTTAAGCTTTGCCAAACATTCTTTCTGTTTGTACTTAGCGTTATCCTTGTCACTGAACTGCAAAAGTGTGATGTAGAGACGAAAAGTCACAACTTCTCTTGGGTATAAGACATGCTACCAGACAGCAGCCTGCTATCTCCTCGTCTGTTATCTCTAGTGATAGCATGCACATAGGAATTCTTGCAGCTGCAGCCCATGCGGCTGCAAACAACAGCCCATTCACAATATTCTACAACCCAAGGTAGTCGAACTAATACATTTTTCAACTGTTAAAGTATGCTGGATAAACTTTCTGAAAAATTTTGATCCCCTAATGAAACTTCAATTTTTACAGGGCTAGCCCTTCTGAATTTGTTATTCCTCTCGCGAAGTATAACAAAGCAATGTATACCCAAGTTTCATTAGGTATGCGTTTCAGAATGATGTTTGAGACTGAGGAATCCGGAGTCCGCAGGTACATGGGTACCATTACTGGCATTAGTGATTTGGATCCAGTGCGATGGAAAAATTCACAGTGGCGTAACCTTCAGGTACTGGTCTTCTCTTTTCATTTTCCTGAAACTCTTCAACATTTATCTTATGGTATGTATGTTCATGAGCATTTAGAACTCGGAAGAATCTGATCGCTGTTCTACTATCTTGGAAACTAAATTCTTCCATTGCCCACCTAGGATATAACTCGTCTGGTAAATATGTAGTCTATAATTCAGTTTTAGGCTAGCTCCTCTTAGTTTACCATGCTAAAAGCTGCATCTCGTTTTTGGTTTTGCCTCTTCTCCAAATACGTGCATAGTATCTTTCCAATTTTTATGTTCTTCTCTTCTGTAATTGACCTTCATTAATTTCTAATCATGGTTTAGATGATCCAAAAGATTTATCCTTGTTATATTCTATTACAAGTGTCTTTTCCTCAAAATTTATTCCGTTTCTTGATCTCATAATCAATTATCATTACTTTTGTTAGGTTGGATGGGATGAATCTACTGCTGGGGAACGTCCTAGTCGAGTATCAATTTGGGAAATCGAACCTGTTTTGACTCCCTTCTATATTTGTCCGCCACCATTTTTCAGACCCAAGTTTTTGAAACAACCAGGTTTCCCAGGTAATCCAAGTTGACCACTTTGCTATCTTTTATTATTCTGGGATGTTAAACAGCTATAGCCTGTAAGGTACAAAATTTGTACCACGAGCTTTATTTGGTGTGTTTGTGGGAGACTGAGTGCGTCCATAACTATTTGTTGAAACTGCAATAATTTGTTGCAAATGTTTACACATTTTCCTCAAACTCGTGTTTTTACAGATGATGATTCAGATATAGAGAATATTTTCGAGAGAGGCATGCCCTGGATCGGAGACGACTTTGGTTTAAAAGATACCTCGAGCTCCATATTCCCCGGGCTGAGTTTAGTCCAGTGGATGAACATGCAGCAGAATCAGCAGTTCAATGCTAATCAGTCGGGACATTTCTCGAACATGCTCTCTTCAACTAACCTACACGGTAACCTCGGAACCGATGACCGCTCCAAGCTGTTGAACTTCCAATCCCCGGCCTTCACTTCACAAAATCTCCGACTCAGCAAAATCAATCAACAAAATCAACAAGTTGGACAACTCCAGCAGCAGCCGTCTTCTGTGTGGCCCCAACAGCAGCCGCTGCAGCAAATGTTACCATCTTCTATAAACCCTGTAAATAATGGTGTAGCCCAAAATTCACAGCAAACAGCAATGTACTCCCAACAACTTCAGCAACAACAGTTACTAGCAGGCAATACACAAATGCAGCACAATGTTCCATCAGCTAACAAAAATACAGTTCCCATGACATCTTTACCTCAGGACACACAGTATCAGCAACATACTGAACAACCATCTAGCCTTATGCAGAGGCCTCAGCAACAGCAGACACAAATGCAACAAACTCAGCAGCAATTTCTGCAGCCGATCTCAATACAGAAACCACAAGGACAACAGACACCACAACAGAGTATTTCCGAACATCAGCTGCAAATGCAGATTTTGCAGAAACTTCAGCAGCAACAGCAACAGCTGTCATCCCCTATAAGTTCTTTTTTGGAGCCTCCGTTTTCCCAACAACAGCAGGCTCTTCAACAAAACCAGCAAGCTCAGCATTTCAGCAGCACTGGCTTTTCAGCATCAACACTTGTACAATCACCACAATTTCCCGTCAACCAACTCTCCAGCCAGCAAAAGTCCATGTTCACAGTCAAATCACATTCCGAACCTGCTGATGGGGCTGGCCTATCATGTTCAACCTCACCTTGTACAAATAATATGCAAGTTTCACTGTTGAACTTCCCGAAAAGAAATCAATCGGGATCAGTACTGGACAATTCGGTTATTCATCCTGTTCCTAATTTAGCTCCAGAGACTCATAGCAAGGTTGATATCCTAGTAAAAAGTGATTTACCAAGTTATAAAGGACCTGAGCAGCCTAAATACAGAAATACGGCTAATGATCACTTGGATGCAGCTTCATCTGCAACATCATATTGCTTGGATGCTAGTGGGCAGCAGAACTTTTCACTTACTGGCTTGGATGGTGACGTTCAATCACATCCCCGGAGCAGTCTTCCTTTCACAAGCAATATTGATGGATTGACACCTGATGCTTTGATGTCAAGGGGTTGTGATTCCGGAAAGGATATCCAAAAGTTGCTCTCTAATTACAGTGGTAATCCAAGGGATAATGAAACAGATTTTTCCTCTGCTGGAATCAATTCTCAAACATTTGGGTTGCCAAACATGTCATTTAATGCCGGTTGTTCAAATGATGTTGCGATCAATGAGGCTGGTGTTTTAAATAGTGGGTTGTGGCCAAACCAGACTCAGCGCACGCGAACATACACAAAGGTATCTCTCTCTCTGAAACACAGACACCCTTCAAACCAGTCCCCTGCCTAATCCCCCCGCCAAAAAAAAAAAAAAAAAAACTACAGCATAATAGCGTCCATATATAATCTCTTTAAGAACAAGAACAGTCAACACAAATTGCCTGATTACTAGAAATTATGCAGGTTCAAAAACGTGGCTCTGTGGGTAGAACTATTGATGTCACTCGTTACAAGGGTTACGATGAACTTAGGCATGATTTGGCCCGTATGTTTGGTATCAAGGGATTACTTGAAGATCCACAAAGATCTGAATGGAAACTTGTCTACGTAGACCATGAAAATGACATGTTACTTGTTGGCGATGACCCTTGGGAGTAAGTGTTTAGCAACTGTCCTTGTTATCTTAGTTTGTCGTTGAAAGAACACAGAAATAACTTTGAAAAATTTTCTCAGGGAGTTTGTGAGCTGCGTTCAGAGTATAAAGATACTGTCCTCTGCTGAGGTACAGCAAATGAGTTTAGATGGAGATTTACCTCAGCTTCCTGCCCCAAACCAAGCATTCAGTGGAACAGACAGTGGTAATGCTTGGAAAGGACAGTATGATGATAATTCTGCCAACTCTTTTAATCGGTGAAAGCAAGCATTCAGAAACTAACTCGTTCAGCATAAAATGCTCTGATAGACTACTTACAAATGCTGAGCACCTCTGAAGAAGCAAAGATAGGTTACAAAGATCCTTTGAGAAGGTCTTGTTGGGCACAGGTACTGATAGTGTAAATTTGAGCTGAAATGGTCGAGTTGGATTGAGCAATTTGAGATAGCTCTGGCGTAAGTCAGATACATTGGATGCTTGGAGCTACTTTCACGAAGACACTATAATAGGCGCATATAAAGATTAACCTTTTATTAGCATGAAATGCTAGAAGGTAGATGTAAATTTCTCGTATCATCGAAGCTCAAAAAGATCATCTGAAATTTTTTGAAGTATTTATGCATTCTTGTAGAAAAATCAAGAAAACTATTTATACTCGACGAAACTTGTTCATCAACTAGAAAATTGAGTGTTAATGTTGTCAACATCCGGCTCGCTTGCAGGTTTCTCTTTGCCCCTGTTTGAAACCCATTTTTTTTTCATTCTATTTCGCATTCTATTTCTCTTTCTTCATTTTAACCACACATTCTATTAATAAAATAATATTACACATAAACCCAAAAATTCTCCTTACTTTTTAACCACACAATCTTCCATCAATCACTGAATTGACATGCTTGCTTCTATTCCATCCCTTTCGGTCACAGTTCAACAACACACCCCATCTAAATTTTGATTCATTATCATTACGAACTCAACTGAATTGAAGATGCTTGCTTCTAAACTGACAGTGCAAGAAAACATTCAACAGAATTATTCAATAAGATATCAGAAAATGAAAAATAGGGACACAGATAAGCAGCTCTTTGAACAACTACAAAGAACAGATGGTCGTCAAATTCAAAAATCACAATTCGTTCATTATGCCGCGAAAAGTTGTAATATTGATCCGGATTACAACAAATTTCTCAAGTTTCACTTTTGCTGAAACAACTAAGAAAGGACAGCCATGACATCTGAAGCCCTTAGTGCTATGTAGTTAGAACCGTCACTGCCCTTGAAATCATTTCCTGCGTATTTGGAGTATAAAACTGAGTTGCCGGGGATAACTGACAGTGGCCTCCTGTTTCCTTCCTCATCAAGGGGACCAGGC
The DNA here is from genome assembly GCA_903798405.1 of Fraxinus platypoda. Classification (NCBI taxonomy): domain Eukaryota; kingdom Viridiplantae; phylum Streptophyta; class Magnoliopsida; order Lamiales; family Oleaceae; genus Fraxinus; species Fraxinus platypoda. The sequence continues at coordinate 901 of CAIGRT010146222.1, read as the reverse complement.
CCGACCGCAATCACCTGTAATTGAAGATGGGAAATACTGAGCATTCCGGAGGGATAATTGAAGAGAGGGTGAGACACTGCAAAAGTTCGCATGCTGACATTCTCCGATCAGAAACACTTGTTAACTAGAGATATTACTTACCGTGCCAATTGAGGGTTTCTCCTTGCTTGCCTCTGTTAGCAACAACCCACCAGCAGTTACCTCTTCAGCCTCAGCTACCTGAATAAGAATAGTTTTATAAGACAGCTTTTATATATTTAGGCCCTTTAGACCTCAAAAATAATGGGAGAAAAAAAAAATGGCATAAATGAAGGGAGAAAATGGCAAAGCACAGAAGCTATCAGCTATTTTGAAAAGAATGTTTGCTGAAGTTGTGTTCACGGACAAGTTCATAACCAGAAAGGTTCTGCACAACTTCACTGATATTGCCACCAATGACACATTAAGTATATATTTATATCACCTTTCCAGGAAAATTATGGCCTCTCCAAGTTCAGTTATAGCAAATTCTTACTCATCAAAGCTTAAAAAAAATTGCGCACTGTATATGAGGCCAAGTCTGAAGTTCAGAGTCCCCAAAACAATGCACAAAGCTGAATCATAAGTAACTAAACTATCAACAAACCTTAATAAGAACTCTATCATTCAGGGGCATCATATCCTTGACGTCATCAGTATCAAGGATTCCAACAATATCGTCCTCCTTCAAAATGAGATGATTTGATCCATTGAACTCGACTTCTGTCCCCGCATACTTGGAGTACACCACTTGGGTGCCAGTCTAGAGAGGATATCAATAGTTAGTAAATGCAATCATTTTAAGGAGATAACACAACCAGCAAAGCATTAAGACTGCTATTACCTTCACATTAATGTCCACCTTGTTCTTTCCAATTGTACG
>CAIGRT010146216.1:0-13856 GCA_903798405.1 Fraxinus platypoda | reverse complement strand
TTTCTCTCTCTTCATCTCAATCATATATTTATCAAATAAAATAATATTACACACAAATCTAAAACTTTTCCACCACATATTTTCCCATCAATCACTATTCTACAAATTTTCAACCCCAAAAAATGGGGGCCAAACAGGGGCTAAAAATATGTGGTGAGAAGTAAACTCAAGTCTCGTAATGTAAGGGTTGTGTATTTATCAAAGAGTTAAGCAATTTTGAGTCATTAAGTACTTATTTTGTAAATATAATGAGAGCTTAAAGACAACTTTTTCATTTTTAAGAGTTGAAGACCAACTTACAACTTGTGCAATAAGTTGGAACAAAACATGCAATTTTTCTTTATTAATATATATTTTGTCCTTTTTGGGTGTGTGGCATGGGCCATTCAGCATCTCCAATGTTGTGGTTGTTAAGTGCATCCCAATGTTTCTATGGATAGTAAAGAAAATGAAAAGAAAAGAAATATTACATAACTAAAATTTAGTGAGGTTTAAAAAAATGAACCTGCCAGGAGTATAGGAATTTTTCATAGAAAACATACAGAAATTTGAAATGAAGGGAAATGATTGAAAGATTGGAGGAGAGAAAATACACACGCACAGACATGATTGAAGCATTTCAAATTTCTGACAAAAATCTGTCAAGAATTCCTATACTCAAGGAATTTTTCTAATAAAATTCATTACCAACGCAACATAATTGGGATTTTCTCTAGTACAGATGAAATAATATTTTTATAAGTCGATCAAATCCGTTAACTTCTAAAATAGTGAGTGATAGAATGAAGGTTGAAATAATATTTTGATAAGGACATTAGAAAATCAGAAAACTTTTAAATTTCAATAGTAAATGAAAAAAAAAATTGAAAATTTCAATAACAACTCGCAAATTTTTAAAATTCAACGATATATGAAAAAAAATCAGTGATAATTTAGACAAGATTTTTTAAAAAATATATGGTAAGTACTTACTAATTTCTCGAAACGTATGAATATAAATTAATTACACTTTTTAACAAATGTTTATAAATAGAATAAAGTTTTTTGTACATTTCATATATGACAATGTGGATGACATTGTGTATAAATTCAAAAATGAATGGACGGGAAAGTGTGTTTTGTTTTAAAATTGGCCACTTATGTTGTGACACGTGGCACAATGTCAAACTTGATGTTGTACATGTAGCATGATTGTTATAAATATGTCGTATCATGCATGAAGTGGACATGGGGTTAGGTCAAATGACTGACATAAGCTCTTACATCATCAGAGAGAGAGTGAATATCCAATTCGAGAATTTTTAGGGAAGTTTTCCGAGCATGTTTGGATTTGCTTATAAGTGGTCAAATTACCTTATAAGCACAAAAAAATCCAAACGTGTTTGTTTACGAAAAAGAATTTATTTTTTTAAGTTNCAGAGAGAGAGAGAGTGAATATCCAATTCGAGAATTTTTAGGGAAGTTTTCCGAGCATGTTTGGATTTGCTTATAAGTGGTCAAATTACCTTATAAGCACAAAAAAATCCAAACGTGTTTGTTTACGAAAAAGAATTTATTTTTTTAAGTTAAAAGATAATCAGTAAGCACCTCCCATATTGGCCTATAAAGGGCATTTCAATAATATTACATAAGTTTTGCTTATAAATAAGTATCTTTTTTTTTAAACCCACTCAAACAAGCCCTTAATACTTTCAAGAAGTCTCTCGTAATTGATGGTGAATGCTATGCCACGTCCGTAAAATTAGTTGCAAAAGCAAAAGGGATAAGTTTTTGAGCTAAATTCGAATTGAAAGGGAAGGTATATTCTTCAATAGGAACCATCTCTATTTTTCATTTTTCTATTTTTTGACTTTTTCCTACATCCAATTAGATGATTCCAAACAATAAAGATTTCGAAGAAAACGACGTTCGGTAAAATTGATTGCTCAAACTAATGTAATTAATAATTATAATATTCTAATTAGTGAAAATTAGAGACGAGTTTCCCATATTTTCACGTGGTGTGATGTGATTATAGATTCACGGCCTTTAAAAGTGAAGATTTACATTGAGGAAACCGTGGATATACAAACATTAAAATCACAGTCCACTTTCTCTTAAAATCACCTTATAGCTTTGAGTCATGAAAATCTCGTGTGTTCTAATACCAACCTTGATGTTTTTGGTCATGTAAAGACCTATTCATATTTCAAATAATTTGCAAACCCATAATCACACTGCTTGAAAATGTTGGGTAACGCAGCTTAATTTACCCTTAACCAGTATAAAAAAATATTTCGAGCTTAATAGTCACTTTCGACGGAATGTGAAATTTGAACGAAGCCTCCCAATATCGTGGATCCTAAATTTAAAGAGGATAATTCAACTCAATCATATCGTAACTCAAATTAATTATTTCAAAGCAAGACTAAAATTTGAAAATTTGAAGAAAATTATTTATTGGCAACAAGTTCCATATATCACACTACAACAGGTGATGAGCCACCAATACAAATCTCATAGCCTAAAAAAGCAATAAAGAAACACTATTTTATTAAGGAAAAATCTATTTGTACAATCATTAGGGGATTGTAACTTTTACAATTTCTCACATTAGGGTGGGGCCCTAATGATTGTACACCAAGCGTTGTTGATTATATTTACTCTTTTAGAAATCTGCCTGAATTCTTATCATTTACTTTCTTAGGCCTTGTTCGATCCCCGTTTTTGTGAAAATTCATTGTTCTCTTTCTTTTTTTCTATTACTCATTCTTCAATAAAATAATATTACACGCATCCAAAAAAAAAATTCTTTATTTTTAACCACACATTCTCCATCAATTTACTATTTCAAAATGTATTTCATACCAAAAATGAGACTCAAACATGCCCTTAATGTGTTTAATAAACTAGTTCATGTCCGAGTAAGACTCTCAAGCACTCTTTAACAACAAATTCATCATCATCATTATATCGAGTTATCCATCCATGAGCAACACCGCGGAAGATCTTCACATAGCTACCAATCTTCAAAATAATTATAAGTGATGAATCGATTTTTCAATTTATGCTTGTCCAAAAAGAAGAGTTTTAGAGTAAATTTGAGTTGTGAATTGTCTCTTCGTATAACCATTATCTCGTCCAAATAAGAAGATAAACTCTATATTTGAGGGGTAAGGTTCATATCAAGAACTAATTCCAATCCATATAAGAGTATACCAGTCAAATCTAAGCACAACGCTATTAATCAAGTCTAAATGGAACTAGACCACACGAACATTTACGTATCAAATAAGCTTCGTTCTTCAATTGTTTCTTGATTGTTTACAATGTGCATATACGGGTGGCAACGAGTCGAGCCGAAATTCGAAGTTCAGACTCGACTTGAGTAAAATGGGTTCGGGCTTTTTTTTTTTGCCCGAGTCGAGCCGAGCCGAGCCGAGCAAAGGCTTGGAAAAAAATTTGAAGGCTTAGGCCTCAACTGGCCGGTCCAATTTTTTTTATTTTTTTTTTTAATATATAACACAAAGGCAGCTACACAGCTATCTCTTTCCCCCCTTCCATTTCAAAATTTTTTTTTTTCCATTTTATACGGCTCAGCTCGGCCCAAGCTTCGACTCGATTCTACGAGCCTCGGGCGGCCCGAGCCAACGAGCCAAATTGACATCCCTATGTGCATAGAGAAATTCACATAAAAGGGGCATAGTGCGAATGAAATACGATTATAGTTATTGTAACATGGAACGTGCGATAAAATTGGCATAGAAAGAACAACCTAAAATAAAATTAAAAACTTCAATAAGAGAGTTTGAAAAATAAGTTGAGTGACTAAAATGAAATTTGCTCAAATTTAGGTGACCTGAGTGTTTTTTATCCTAATGATTATTTTAATGTTCGCGCTAGTTTTAACTGGTGTAGGTTATAAAATCATTTTTTATTGCATAATTGACGTATACCGGTCCATTCATGTATTTTAAAATTTTATACATCGTGCTTTCAAGTGATAATAAGTTATAAATCCTACGAAATGTATGGATTAAAAGTAGATAGTAATCGTGAGTCGTAAAGAAAAAAATTATGTTTGACCAATTTAAATTACAATTTAAGCTTTGCCAAACATGCACTTCTACAAGCTCCTTAGGTATGTCAACATCTTCGTTATCAAATACGCTTAATCAAATAAGATTTATTCTTCAATAGTCGCTTAATTTCTCATCAACGTCTACTTCAGCATTGAAGGTACAATGGATAGTAACTTCCATTTGAAATAAGGAAGGATCCCAATAGTTTGATCCTTTCGATTTCTTTTTCACTCGATGTGTTTAATGAACCAGTTCAGCATGTCCGAGTGAGACTCTTGAGCACTCTTAACGGCAAACTCATTGTCATCAATGTATCGAGTTGTCCATCCATGAGCAACACCGGGAAATATCTTCACATAGCTATCAATCTGCAAAACAAGAGATTTAGTGTAAGTTCGAGTTATCACCTAATTCTCTTCGAGAGAAGATAAGTATTATGAATTCTTCCTTTTCAGTATCTCATTCAAATAAGAAGATCAACTCACTCTAAACACAACTACAACCTTAACAAATTTATGGCTTTTTGAATCCAGACAATAATGTCAATCGAATTTGAAGTTAAAACTCGCAAAAGGCGAGGATTGGCTAGAGCTTCTTACCTCGGGTTTTGCTGATAGTATTTGTCCCCAGCGTTTTACGTGCTCCGGTGGAGCATAATGATCGACCTCAGCTCCCAATATAGAAATCGGACAATTCACCTCTGAGATATCATGGTATCAGTTGTAAATCTAAGGAGAAACCTTCCACCAAAAAAAAAAAAGTTAAAAACTTTCAAATTTACCATTTATTTCATCCTCCGTTATTGGACCAGGATGTAACACAACTGCAGCCTTGATGCAATCAAATTTTGCCAATTTCGCCACAACCATCCCTAAAATAAGAGCAGAAAGAGAAAGTTAACATTTTTTCGGGTTCGATGAAAAACTGCACATACTAAAATCACTTACCTCCCCAACAAAAACCAGCAGCTCCTACAGCAGTTACGCCTTTGCTTTTCAAGGCAGAAATTAATGCCTTAGCATCCTCACACCCTTTTTTCTAAAGAACAAAATCCAAGTGACGGGCAAATAAATACAAGAACGCTGATCCTTTAACTTATAAATAAGTCCTTTCGTTTAGGTCATGATAACTAAGGATTGTCGAAAAGCCTATCTGTATCTTAGATTAATCAGCTCGGATATTCTAATTACTGAACAAATGTTGCTTGAGCACACTATGCAGAGAGGGTGTATTGAAAAATTTGGGTTATCAATCACGATACTTGGTACTGGCAGCAGCCAATAACCATAAAAGGTGCATGGTGCGTGTGAAATACGATTATAGCTATTGTAATGTGAACCTTAGGGTTAGTCGGTTGGTTTGGTTCGTTCGGTTTTGAAGAGAACGAGTGGAACCAAGATCCAATGGTTATCCTATAATGGAACCATTACTTCCATCTGTAATTATGGACTTGGACCATATGGTTCCGGTTTGGATTGGATTAGATTGGTTCCATAACTAACATTTTCATATTATTAATGAAAACTTACTCACATCCAAAATCATAATACTAAACCCATTGAATGCAAACAACAAAATTTGCAAGCTTGGAAGGCAAAATAAGGGCTTTGAAGTTTGGAAAAAGTGCAAAAGAAGTTTTGTTGTGTGCTTTAAATTGGATTTATTGTGGTGTAAAAACAGAAAATGGGTTAATTGGTCTATGTGCACCAGGCTCAACATTAAAAAATAAATAAGAAATGGGTGAGAACCAGTCCTCGATTCTTGGTTCTAGAAACCAAAACCATTTAAAATTTGAGCAGAACCAAACAGAACCGTTAGTTCCAGTTCATTTGCCCACCCCTAGTGAACGTGCAAATGTGCAATGAAATTGGCACAGAATGAAACATGAAACGAACCACGGGATGAGCCTTTAACCATATCTGTCTATCAAAATCGGGATGAACGGCCGGATCGCCATAGAAAAAATCAGGAACCAGTACTAAGAACCCCGAAGCTGCAACTTTGTCTGCGAGCTTCCTAGATAATATAATATGGCGAAACACATTATTCGGAAATTTCAGTATGTATAAACAGCTTATGTTATGGAAATTTAAATATAGACAGAGATAATTACAAAGTTAAAATGTGATTATTCGACAAGAAGTTCGAGCATTGGTCTAACATATTAATTCTTCCTCTAATAAAATGTTAATTCTAGCCCCCGTTTGGTTTTGCTAAAAATCAAATTTTTAGTAGATTTTGATGACAGACGTGGTTAAAAAATTGTGAGTCCCATGGGATGTGCTATTAAAATTAATTATTGACTTTGACGTAGATTTTTTATATACCTTTGTAGCTAAACCAAACCGGGGCTAATTATATTAGTTAATAGTTTGTCAATCTATATCCTCCTTTACTCCTATCATTTCACATACACAAAAAGAAGAAAAATAGGATTTTCTTTGATATATAGCTACTAGAGTGAACAAATGCAGTTACCCACAACATAAATTCACTATGCAAGAAGCCAATTACAGTACAATAAATTGGTAGAAAAAATATTTTAAAGACGAATAAAAAATAAGCCAAGCTTCATAACTTAAATCAATCAAATAAAAACTTAAAAGTACCTCAATTTTGGAGCTTCATAACCTGCAAAACAATTCCAGTGAAATTTAAAACTAGATTAAATCAGTACACTCCACATTGTATTCAGCTAACAAAATGAGTTTAAGGTTGTCAGATTACTACCAAAGGCATCAGAAATTAGAAGGATGGCATTTTTGGAATCTTGGGATCCAATTACATATGTTTTTAAGCCTCCAATTTCTTGTACACTCCCTTCTCCACATGATGGGTTGAGGGTTGGTGGATTTTCACAGCACTGGGGGCCTAACATTTGCGATTATCCTTTCAGAAAAAGCAGCAGTTTTGAGTGTACTGTATTTGTTCAGACAGAAACGCGAGGAATTTGAGACTTTATGCATTGGAGAGCCGGGGTGGGGGTGGAGTGGAGTGTGTAGGGGTAGGGTAGAATTGGGGTGGCGTGAGGTGAGGTGAGGTGAGATGATCATCAATTGTGCTAAAGTACATTATTGTCCCTTTTACATGGTGAAATTAGAGTTCCCAATCTTAAGAAATGAGGTTCTAAATTCTCAACCTTAAAAAAAAGGAGATTTTGAGTTTTTAATCTATTTAAATATGTGAATTTAGGTTTCCACATGATGAAAATTGTCTATATTAATGTTAAATAGCATGCGACTTTTAGTTGAATTGCGATGAAACGTCAAGTGGTTTGACAATTTTGTCATCCAACTGTAAGTCACGTAAAAATCATGTGAAATTTTACATTCCACATACACGGTTTTGGTCACACGGAGACCCACAAAAATCCACTTTTAGCTTTGAGTCATATGAAAATCGTGTGTAATTTTAGTGTCTTACCTGGCGATTTAGGCTACTTTCAAAAAAGTATGAGATTTTGAACAAAGCAACCCAATATCGTGGATCCTAAATTTGAAGGGAGGACAATTTGACTCAATCATATCGTAACTCAAATTAAATATTTCAAAACAAGAGTAGAATTTGAAAAATCAGAAGAAAATTATTTATTGGCAACCAGTTCCATATATTGCACTATAATAAGCGAGCTAGTTAATACAAACATGATGGCAAGGTTATACCATTTGGATGAACAAGCATAAACAACAACATTAAAAACAAGAATATAAAATTTGTTGGTCAACATATGCTCGAAAATAAATACCACGTATTATTAGTTAAAGAGAGATGTCTTCATGAGGCCTCAACGATCCAATGGCAACGTCTAAAGTGTGACAGACAAAGTCAAATTAAGGAGGTCGGAGTGGATTACATACATCTGTTGGTCCCATCATCACTACGAATTTGACACATATATAATCTTCTTCTTGACGAAAGAACTAGATAAGGAGAATCTCAAGTTTCATTTCGCCACCCTCTTGCTCTTCATCGCTAAATGAGATTTGAGGCTTTTCACAAAAGTTTCTAAAACAATGACCTCTTCATTTCTAACCCTTACAAATTGAACTTCTGAAGAAATTGACCAATCAAATATGGACTTCACGAAGAGAGTACTCACGATGAATGAACTATGCCATAGCCCATCCACCCAGTACAATCTGAACCCACAGGGGTCTAAATGTGCTTGTACCTTCGCCATTGAGGGTCTTTTGGTACAGAAAATTAGGCAGAACGCTATCCCATACGGTCGAGTCCACTATAACAAATGAACCAAACTACAGCCCCATCCACCAAGCCAAAGTTGAACCTCAGTGGTCCTAAATGCCCTTGCATCAACGAGGGTATTTTGGCAGAAGACTCAACAGTACCAAATAAGCCACGAATGTTTAAGCAAGCTAACCGGGCATGGGGATCGTGGCTAGTGCAACTACTGTATTCAATGTACCAGTCAACATATGCATGCTGAAATTTTCCAATCCTAAACTATTTCAATGCACATAAAATGCTGAAAATACCCTGATTCTGTCTTCATCATCAAGCTGCTGTACATTCAAGATAACATAAACTCATTACTTGCATAGGTACTAGCACTAAAGATAGAGATTTTAAAATGTCTATTCATTAATTCTATAATTTATTATCATTTAATTTGGGGGTGTGAAAAGTACGAAACTTCCACAAGAGTGTGGACATAATTAAGTTTCTTTAGGACTCTCATTGAAATTCTAAAATATTGTTTCCCATCAACAGTACAAGTCCTGTAGAGCAAAAAGGAAAAAGGGTATAGCAAAAGAAGAAACAATCAGTGAGGCCCGAATGAAACCACCACGAACAGTCAGCGATTATCTCCTCCGCCAGTAAGAGCGAGACTCCTGGTCATCACGTCAGATAAAATAAGTCATATATTTTCCATAAAAGCAAGAATAATAAAAATGATTAAAAAAACATAATTTAAATACACGTAGGAATTGGGAAACTATGCAAGGAGAAGCAAAATGAGCACATTGTCGATTCAAACATCAGTGCCTGAAAACAAACATATAAGCAAGCTCTAAAGAAAGTTAAGTTATAATCTTCCATGCTTTAAGCATATGATCGGAAAAAATGTGTGTTCAGTGTAAGTTTTACCAATATTTTTGATAGAATGATATGATTCTGGCTGTAAATATGCAAAATCGTCATAAAAACCCCCCATTCTAGGCTTGACCAAATCCATTCTCATGTTTTCTTTCTGTTGTTTCCCATTTCTTTAGGTAATGAGCATACAACTAAGTAGCTCACTCTGTTTCTTGTTCATCGTTCATTTATTTGCGAAAATTGTCAGCTCTCCGGTCCATATGGCAATTCATTCACATGTTAGATTTGCATGATATTTAAGAACAAAATAACTTAAACTCAAATCTACCACGTTCCAAGCACAACGAGTTGATAAAATATTGATGGTTTAGGAATTAGAGTTTGACGTTTTACAGCTGTTAATAAAGTTCTCAAACACAACCAAATTTTCATTGATAATAACCATAGACACCCAAGTCATGACTTGCTAAATTGACAGATATCAGAAGCCATTAAAAATAATGAGAAAGTTTATGCATTTACCCCAAAACAATAATGGAAAGCAGGTTCATGGTGGCAGGAACCTTTTCTTAACAAGAAAACAAAAGGCAAGGGGGCTTTCATTAGTTTTATCCAGTTCAAAGTTTGCCATATAATGTTTGGAAACACAAACTGCAATGGACAATCCAAGAAGTGGTTAATGGAAAGAGAACTTAAGGGAAAGTACGGAAATTGGACCATATTCCTCCTTAATGACAACAAGCTACCAAAGGAATTCAGTAAACATTTGACTGACATTTGCTGTATTTTCTAGAAAAGTGCAAAGAATTTAATGAGGCAACAACTATGTACTGCACAGAAGCCTAGAAGTATTACTTTAGCGAAGGTGCTTGCTTTTATAGTACATATGATGTAGGGTAATGCATACGGAAGCCTTAAACATGGAGTTCAAGAACAACCTTTTAGTTCATGTTGATTCGCTCATGAATAAAATAACAGAAAACTATGCATCAAGGACACATTGATTTGTACACAATACCGAGAATTTTGGATCCATATAAAATACCAATAATTGGACATATAATTAAGAAACGCAAATTTTCATTTCATAAGTCCCGCTTTTCAGACAACCCGACTGGTCTTATTTATAAAATGCAATAGAATCCTATTCTATAAAGAAATTAAAAAAAAAAAAAAACCGTAGTAGAAATCCTAATCTAAGATAGTAAATGAAAGATTACCATAAGCAAAGCCTTAATCAAAGGAAAAATTCAAAATTACCATAAAATATTTAAATCTAAAACTGCCAAAATAATTCATAATTTTCATATGTGGCTGCATCAAATATACAACGTTAAGAAAAGGGGAAAGCACAAACGATGGCCTCAATGCAAACAAGTTTCAGGTTTTCCATATGAAGTTCAATGCCAGTAATAGTCTAAGATACATTTTAAAGTTATCCATGTATAGAAATTGCTACATTTATCTTATTCATGAAATAACCATTGAAAAGAGAAGAAAGAAGAAGGAAAATAAGATGCCAGGAACTTAAAAAGGATATCTAGACGTAGCTCTCAATCCAAATGCATCTCTTAGTCACATGTTATTAACGACAGAAAAATTTTCCGGTTCAACAGGGATCCTGACACCCGTCTGGTCCAGTTTGCTTCATAAAACTATAAAATCTTTACAGAAGTGTGCAACTGATGACAGTAGAGAGTGAACCGGAAAAACACCGGTGCGAATTTTTCTCCTATATTTCCATTCTTTTTTCACCCTCTGTTCCTTTGCCCATACAATACCACCTGAAATCACCCCCCACAAGCCCACCTAAAAAATCCAAACCAGAAATGCAGTCAACAGCATTCCCCCTCTCATTTTTTTCCTTCCTCTCCTCATACCCTCCACTTCTTATTTGTCATCTGCACAGGACACCCTCTTGGCAACAAAAAACATAGTGATAAGTCCGAAGGACGTGGCTGATTAAAGAGTGATGAACTTTTCAACTTGTCTGCCTTCAACTGTTTAGGGCTCAAAATTTGTTAGAAATAGAAGAGGGTCTTTGAGAAATCGAAGATCAAATTGTGGATCAATAGGAACATGAAGAGATTCTCTACTTCAAAAGGGTTCTTTAAAGGTATTGGAGGTGCTATCAGCCATTCATTATGTGTTTTTCGTGAGCAGGAGTTGAGAGCTAAAACTTAAAGAGATGTGTGTATAATTTTGAGTTTGAAGGTGAATTCCATCTTCATTTGGATTTGCTTCATAAAATTTCTTTTGTTTTCACCCCTTATCAACTTCTCCCCATTTCATGTTTGGGAGGATGCATCTAGCATTTTGATATGAAATGTTACCCTTGAAATAGCTGGTCTCTGTGGGTGTTATGGGGTCTTCTCCCCAAATTTTCACCATGTTTCACTATCATTATTGTTCTGGGAATGAATTGGAATTATGACATCAGGCTAATGACCTTTGACCTTAAAACTAGTAGGCCTAAGTGTTCAACAAGTAGTCCCAAGTGAGAACATTGCTTGAGTGTCAAAGCACTACCTAGCCAGGTGAAGTTAAGAAAGATTTCAAGTTCATCAGGTGTAAAAATGCCTGTTTCTTTTAATAACTGGCAAATCTACGCATTAAATAAAAAATGATTCAAACTCTGTCATAATACATGAAAAGATTTAGTCAATAAATTAGCCTCCTTTATAAATGGTTTAATTAATAAATAGATAGAAATGTGTTCAGGATAAGTGGATAGTTCTTGTGTGGTTGAAAATAAAATTGGAGCATTTATGAATGATTTATAAATCATTTACAAAATAGCGAAACGAAGGCTAAGTAAATAAATCCTAAATATCCTTGAGAACAACTAAACATCCTTGGTAGAAAACTAAATCGCTGTGCTAATATGCAAACATAAAACTTAATTTGGTTGGCGAAGAAACATTATTTTCTCAATCATCGTGAAACTTCTTTGCAAGGAAAAGGGAAAAAAGAAATAATGCTATGAAATATTTTAATAATTAAAGAAGAAAGGAAAGTCAGCAATTCTCTACAAGAAAACCGTAAAATGGAGAGGGCAACAAAAAGTAGAAGGGGTCTGTCATACTTCAGTGAAATGGAAAAAATTGGCAAATAAGCTTGCAGTTAAATCACAAAAAACAACACGTCACATGATTTTCTGTAATCAACACATAGCATTCATAGAAATACGTATTATGCAATCAAACCTTTCTTAAATACAACTTTCGAACTATAGCATGCCCCCAAAACGATAAGCAGTCAGTGTCAGCAAGTGATGAACCAAATAATTCAGTAAAATCACTACTTACTAACCTATAAATAGTGCACGTGTTACACAATATAATTGCGTTTGAAAATAATAGCATTATGGCATTACAATAAAGAAAGCAATCTACAAAGATAGGCTAAATAAATAAATGCAAACTGGCTGTCCCTATGGAGCAGTTCCAAGTTGTGCCACGCATTTAATGTGTAAGTGATATCAGCAGCAGGACATTCAGTTATATAATGCAACACTTCAACTCTTAATGCAAATATGTTGTTTGAAATTTTCTTGATTAATATTTTCTTCATAATTGTGTCACAGTTACTACAGTAATCATTGCATCTCTTGCTTTATCAAATTGGAACTTGTCAACATGATCGCAGCAGATCTTTGTTGAGTTGGTGATCAAACGTGTCTAACAATTTAATCCAACTATGGCTTATCAAAACAAGTTATGTTTACTGTCAACCAGATAACTAAAGTTTCATTTGAAATTTATCCACACTATTACTCATGTATTCTCAACAATTCTTCCTCCAAAACTGTAGTATTGACGTGACTTAGTGTTTAACAGCCAGAAAAATATTCTACACTTACGATTAAGACAATAGAGAACAAAAACATACATAAGTATTATTTATGGCTTATTTCCCCTTTTATCCTAATTCCATCATCAGAACTCGCTTCCATTGCTTAAATACCTTCCGTACTTCTTAAAAGAAAATGATTTCCTCATATTCAAACTCAACTTTTCCACCTATGTTCAGCCTTTTGATGTTATAACAATGCCGCAAAATGACAAAGTTTGTTACAACCACCTTGTCTTCTTTAAGAATGACTGGTTTGAGAATACAATGGACGACTTTATCCTGATACCAGTTCCTGTCTCTACCCCAAGCAAAACCAAGCTCAGAGGCAAAAATATCTCTGTCTTGAAATTGATTTTCTTTCTATTATCCTCTATAACTCTTCACTAGGTGCCCTAAGCTTTTTCCTTAATCAATAAAAACCATATTCATTCTTGTTTCGATTTCACATTCAAATTCCATCCATATCTTATATAAGATTCAATCATAACAGAAGTCCATGAACCAGAAAAGATTAATTTATTTGCAATGAAAAACAACATTCAATAAGAACTTTGCTCACTTCTTGTGGCGCCGACCACGCTTAGGTCCCCATCCTTCCAGTTTGGCAACCGGGCACCCACATTTCGCACGGAAAAGCAAGACTGCACGTCCATTGGTCGGGGACATCTTCCTCAACTCCGCACGGAGGCATTCATAATCCGGATTATCCTCGCAATCACCCTTCCATGGCAACTCATTGACATCCCTAACTGCCTTATTCTCCGACCGCAACAACTCCTCTCCCTGTAACTGCAAGTCAAACTCCATGGCCTTCTTCAATCCTTTACACCCAATCTTCCCGCATCTCCTCGATCTGAACCCACAACAGATCTCGAAAAACAC
>CAIGRT010146203.1:0-13345 GCA_903798405.1 Fraxinus platypoda | reverse complement strand
AATAATTATGGAGAAAAGAAATTTATATAAATCATTCAAATATCCAAAACGTGTTTTTGGTGTAAAGAATTGTAAAACTAAAGTTTAAGAATCATATTATATAGTTCATCTAACCCTAATACAGAATTAATATAGCCTAGCATGGTAGAACAAAGAAAATTAGAAAAATCAATGAATAACGACATCACCAATTCAAGTCTTGAAATCAATTTTCGCGTCGTGGTGTTATTCTCCGTGTTCTTGCCTCTTTTTTCTCTTAAAAACCTTATAAATCTCCTCTCCTCAATTCTGGATGGCTCTAGCTCCAGGGTTTAAATACACGACGATCATATTATTTTCATAAGTGTTTCAATCATACAAGGAAACTAGAAAATTCGTCAACTTTTTGTACTATGCGACCGCATAGTACACTTCTATGCGGTCGCATAGAAAAACTGGAAGCCCTTTTATTTTTGCTGAAAGGTTCTATGCGACCGCATAGTAATGTTACTCTATAAGTTCTTCTTGCGGTTTAGTCCTCAAACTTCGTCACTCAAACCTCGACCTCTTTTCCCACGTTCTCTTCCTCCAATGTGGCATCCCAATGTTTAGTTGGATCTTACTATCTCACATCTTCACATTCTCCTTCGGGTAATCTTTTAGTTATTTGCACGTTGGTCCCTAAACTTTGATTTTCTTTCCTTTTAGTCACTTTTCCATTTTTCTCCTAATTTCAGTCATATTCATCTTTGTTGTCCTGCAAAACACAAATTACATCAAATTAAGCTATATTCCACATAGGTATTCACAATTATCCATGTTTGTGGCCCCAAATACGTGTGCAAAACGCACTCATCAACTAACATTGAGTAAATTGTATAAGTGACCTTTAAGCTATATTCCACATATTTATTAACTATTATCCATGTTTGTGGTACAAAATAAGTGTGTAAAACGCACTTATCACTTTACTTTAAGTTTTTGGAGGAGTTTTATATTAACAAATTAAACATATATAACTAATTAATTGGGAAGCATTATAAAACTCAAGTATTTGCAAGTACTAGGACTTCGAACCCCCTACATTCATTCATTTTAATATCAATTCAAAATTTAGACAATGTGTACTTGATTATTAAGATAATTGTTCATAATTCGTTTAATGATATCTCTCAAATAGAATTAAACATTCCTCACATATGATTCTCATATATCTCTATGAAGAATGTGAATATAAAAAGATGCATTAAATTATCGTTTAATGATCCCTTTCAAATAGAATTAAGCATTCCTCACATGTGATCCTCATGTATCTCTATGAAGGATGTGAATATGAAAAAATGTATTAAATTAAAAAAACATTCAGAAGGATCATGCAAAAAATAACGATATATCTCTATCCCTATCGAATTTTAAAATGATTGTTACTGTGTACCAAATTTATATTCATTTTCTCAAATGTAAATAGAAATCACTAATTATTTATTAGTCAAGTAATTGAAAATGTATTAAACTCCTAAAAATCATTTAAAATCAAATAAATATTCAATGTCAAAATCCAGAATTTAATATTAAAATTTCAAAATATAGAGTTCAACTATCCTAGCATCTATACAATTAGCCAAGTATCAATTAATTAGAAAAACAATTGAATTGATATAACATCACCCATATTAAAGTATAAAAAAGATGAAAAGACATCTTGAAAGTCTTAAATTTTTTCAGTAGTTCATTAATCAATCTCTCTTGACTTCTTTTCTTCAATTCAAGAAATAAATGTACAAAAGTAAATGAATAGGTTTTTGTATATAAAATCTTCTATAAAGTTTGAACAAATATATTATTTTTCTATCCCTATGCATCCTATTTGGTTATTCTCTTTGCAAGAATTATGTATTTTATATTTCCAGAACAGTACGGGCATTCCAACCCATTTTAGTGGAGGGGCATGCTATTTGTATACATTCATTAGTTTATAAGGGATTTAATGAGTGAAAAGTCGAGAATCAGACTGAGTCCAATATAAGAGATACATTGATGGCCTTCTCTTGACCCTTTAACTCAGCTTCTCTTAATTGTTGGATGAAGGTAAGTACTTGTGGAAACAAGAATTAGGTAAAAAAAATCGTGACCTAAGTTCTTTTAAATAGAAGTTGATTCAAACATTAGAATCAGATTTTCTTGTTGGGCTGACATATATGATCTCACGATGTAGTTGTTACAATTGCACAAGCCAGTTTGCTCTCTGTTGAAATTTTCTTTTGCATTGGGATCACAACAGAAGAGGCTTGCAATCGCAAGCTTCATAGTTTGCACTCTTGTATGTAGATCACAAGTTTCCTTTTCGTTTGGCTTCAGTTTCTTCTTAATTGCATCTTTAGTTCTCTCACTTTAAATCTTTATGCTTTAACCCTCATCATCCACAATCGTTCATAATTGATCTATGGCAAGTTTTAGAAGTCAATAATTTAGTCCACAAATTTCTAAATGTTGAATTTAATTCACTAAACTTATAAATTTCTTCTGAATGTTCTATTAATTCTTTTAGTTAATTGTACTCGAAGAGTTAGAATTGCAAATCAAGTTATTTATTGCTTCAGCTACTTGCTAATTTATAGATTACAAGGAAGGTTCTAGAGTGTACAGATGGAGATCGATCCATGAAATATGGATGATGCTAGGAATCTATTTACAACAACAAATGAGGAATGAATTCTGGTGCAACAGAAAAGTGCCAGCAAGGACAATCCGTTAGTTGCCAACAGCTGGTCTGAGGTGGAAGCCGATGTGTGTTGTTGATGTGTAAATTAATTCTTCACACCCTCCCTCAAGCTGGATGGTACTGAGGTAACTCCAAGCTTGTCCTTCAAGAAGTTGAACCTTGAGTGAGTGAGACCTTTGGTCAATAGGTCGGCAATTTGATCAGATGATGGCACATATCTTACTTCCAATTCCTTTGAGAGAACTTTATCTCTAATAAAGTGAATATCCAACTCAATGTGCTTTGTTCTAGCATGGTAGACTGATTTGGCTGCTAGAGCTCCTGCACTTATATTATCACACCATAGGATTGGAGTTGATGCTTGCGGTAGATCAAGTTCTTTAAAGAGGAATTGGATCTATGCAATTTCTGAGGCTGCTGAAGCTAGTGATCTTTATTCTGATTCTGTACTAGATCTTGCAACCACATGTTGTTTCTTTTATGACCATGCTATTAAGCTATCTCCAAGGTAGATGCAGTAGCCTCCCGTAGATCTCCTGTCATCCGGACAGGAGGCCCAATTTGCGTCTGAAAATCCATATAGGTTTAGTCTATCACTTCTCTGTATCCAAAGTCCTTGATTCATTGTGCCTTTAAGGTACTTCAACACCCTCTTTAAGGTCTGCCAATGTATGGATGTTAGTGTCTGTAAAAATTGGCTTAGTTTGTTGACGGCAAAGGTAATGTCAGGTCGTGTGTGTGTGAAAGGTATTGCAGTCCTCCTACACCACTCCTGTAGGTTGAGGGATTGCTCAGTGCTTCTCCACCTAATTTTGAAATGGTTTTGCCAGCAAGAATAGGAGTAGGACATGGCTTGAGATTCTGCAGTTTGAATTTCTTGAGTAGCTCAGCAATGTACCTAGTTTGTGTAAGATGAAGTCCTGAATCATGCCACATTACTTCAATTCCTAGGAAATGATGAAGTTGTCCCATATCCTTTAAGGCAAACTTTTTGTTCAATTCATCTATGAAACCTTGCAGCAGCTTCGTGTCATTTCCTGTTACACCAATGTCATCAACATATATAAGGGCAAAGATAATCTGTCTTTCACCCTTGAAATAAAACAATGAAGTGTCTGCTGTCGATTGTCTGAATTTCCAGTTTAGTAGTGTTGTTTTCAACTTCTCATGCCAAGCTCTGGGTGCCTGCTTCAGTCCATAAAGAGCTTTTTCTAATTTGCACACATGATGAGGTTTTGTTCTGTCTATGAATCCTTCAGGCTGATTCATAAATACCACTTCTTCTAGTTCTCCATTTAAAAATGCATTATTAATGTCTACTTGCCTGATTGACCACCCTTTTGAGACTGCCAGGGTGAGTATAATTCGCAGGGTTGATGTTTTAACAACTGGGCTGAAGGTTTCACAAAAGTCGATTCCAGGTGCCTGATGAAACTCCTTTGCAACTAGCCTTGCTTTGAACCTTTGAACTGTTCCATCAGCGTTTCTTTTTACTCTGAAGACCCACTTGTTTCCTACTATGTTGTAGTCTGGTGATGGTGGCACTAGCTTCCATGTTTTAGTTTTCATCAGTGCATTAAATTCTTTCTCCATAGCCTTCTTCCAATTCTCATTCATCATGGCTTCATTGACACTCCCAGGTTCTGAGGGTTCAGGATTTAGTTCAACTGATTTTCCCAAGTATACCTTTGGCTTAAATACTCCAGCCTTTCCCTTGGTGATCATAGGATGTTCATTATTGACTGGTTGCTGGTGGTTTATGTGTTCTGATTTAGGTCTTTCGATATTTGGAGATAGCTGAACTTCAGTTTCAATGCCTTGATCATTTTCAATTCTGATAGGGCTCACTCTTTTGTTGTCCTCCTCAGTATTATTCAGACTTACATGCTGGTTGTTAGTTGAGCTGAGAAGTGAGTTATGCAAAGCATTGGTTGCTTCTGGATGGGTTGTATCATCAGGACTTGATGTAGGATTGTAGGTGTTTATTTGAGAAGGAAATTGAAAATATGACACGACAGTTTCAGGTATAACATAGTTGGATTGATTTTGAGTAGGAAATAGGGACTCAAGAGGGAATTCAAGCTCATTGAACACAACATGCCTTGAGATGTAAAATCTTCCTGTTGAGCTTAGGCATTTATAACCTTTGTGAGGCTGGCTGTAACCGAGGAAAACACACTTGGTTGAATGGAAACTAAACTTGTGTTTTTGGTAAGGTCTTAGGCAAGGGTAGCAGGTACACCTAAAAATTTTTAGTGCCTTGTAGTCTGCTTCTTTTCTGTGTAAGAATGAAAACGGGGATTGCATTTTAAGAGTAGGTGTAGGCATTCTATTTATAAGGTAAGTGGCAGTTTGAAAGACTTCCCACCAATATTTTAAGGGTAGTTTAGCTTGAGCCAATAGAGTTAGGCCTGTTTCTGTAATGTGCCTGTGTTTTCTCTCTATTCTCCCGTTTTGAGCAGAAGTATAAGGGCAAGGGTGTCTAAATTCAACTCCTTCTTGTGTTAGAAACTTGGTGAAGGTTCTATATTCACCCCCCCAATCAGCTTGCAAGGTTTTGATTTTACTTGTGAACTTATTTTCAACAAGTCTCTTGAAGTTGACAAATACACCTAGTGCTTCAGATTTCTGCCTTAGTGGGTATATCCATGTGAATCTACTAAAATCATCCAAAAAGGTTATATAATATTTGAAGCCTGAAGTTGTTTGAATAGGTGCTGGTCCCCATACGTCAGTATGTATGAGTTCTAGGGGATTTTTGGCATGTGAAGTAGACAATGAAAAAGGCAACAGATGGGATTTTCCAAACTGGCAGGCATCGCAAAATAATTTGGCTTCATTTTCCTTTACCTTTTGATTACAAATCTTGAGCACTTGAGACATCACTTGACTAGATGGATGTCCAAGTCTCTTATGCCATACATCTATTAGAGAATTCAAAGACTCTTGACATAACTCTTTACTGATACTAGACTCTTGACTGGGATTGAGAGAGGTGAGATTGCAGTAGAGTTTATTCAANACTTGAGACATCACTTGACTAGATGGATGTCCAAGTCTCTTATGCCATACATCTATTAGAGAATTCAAAGACTCTTGACATAACTCTTTACTGATACTAGACTCTTGACTGGGATTGAGAGAGGTGAGATTGCAGTAGAGTTTATTCAAGGAAGCAGACTTTAGAGATTGACACTTTGAGTTTTGGTGAGGAAAATCCAGTTGATACAGCCCATCCTTAAGCTTCCCTTGCAGCAAGATTTCCCTCGTTAGCTTGTCCTTCACAAAACAGCAGTTAGAATGAAATTCCATATGCACTTGATTATCAGAAGTTAATTGAGAGACACTTATGAGGTTCTTCTTTATCTCAGGCACGAGAAGCAACTTATTTAACACAAGTGTTTTGTCATTCAATGTTGGGATATGAGTAATGCCAAAATGTGAAATGTGCAGCTTACTACCATTTCCAACCATAACCTTCTCCTTACCAGTATATTCATTTGATGAAGTGAAATGTGCAGCTTACTACCATTGCTGGCTCTAGTGTCAGCGAACCATGCCGGATCACTTACAGTATTTGGTGAGGCTACAAATGCTATTGGAGATGGGCTATATTTGGTCCTCTGACTTGGTAGTGTGCCTGAGTATCTCTCATCATATCTGAAATTGCATATGTTGGCTTTGTGCCCAATTTTGCCACACACTTGACAAATAGGTATGTCACCACCATATGGATTTCCACCTCTATTTCTGCCTCTTTTTCCTCCTCTAAAATTATTATAGCTTGTGAATCTTCCCCCAAGGTTTGGTCTAAATGATCTGAAGTAAGGTTGGTTGGAACCTGATCTTTGTGAGAAGTTTGCTGAAGTTTGCTCAAGATTGATACCTGCTAATTCGTTTCTAACTGAGTTGAGGTGTCCAAGTCTGCTTTTGAATGTCACGAGTGTTGATTGCAGTTCCCCCCAAGTGATATGATCCCAGTTGTTAATCTGGACTACGATTAGTGTGTATTCTTCATCTAGTCCAGCTAAAACTTGAGTAACCAGGTCAGGAAGAGGAACAGCTTTTCCAGCTATTTCAAGGTTGTCTGCAAGTAGCTTTACTTTGTTCAAGTATTGGTCAATACTCATGGCTCCTTTCCTTGATATTTGGAGTTCACCAGTGAAGAAGGTGATTCTTGATCTGTTTTGCACACCATAGCTTTCCTTTACGGCTGCCCACAGTTCACTGGAATTGTTAGCTCGCATGACTCTCATTGCAATGTCAGGAGTCATTGAAGAGTAAAGTCAGCCCATCAGCAATTGATCAGTCGACATCCACTGATTAAACTCAGGATTCTTTGTCATTTCAACACTAGTGCCACTTCACCAGTGAGTTGAATGGCTATGAATTCTGGAGGACACGTCTTTGTTCCCAGAATGTGGCTCTCAAGATTGTGTCCACGAATTATAGGCAGGATCATATTTTTCCACAGCAAGAAATTGTTCTTCTCAAGCTTCACCGATACTACTTGAGTTAGATTTCCACCAAAAGGCGTGAGATTGTTGCTTCCCTGCATTGGAGCAACTGAGTTACTTGAGATGGATACAGGATCAGAGTTAGGGGCAGCATTTAGTGGGGTACTATCGGCGTTGGCCATGGTCTTGCTCTAATACCAAGTTAGAATTGCAAATCAAATTATGTTTATTGCTTCAGCTACTTGCTAATTTATAGATTACAAGGAAGGTTCTAGAGTGTACAAATGGAGATCGATCCATGAAATATGGATGATGCTGGGAATCTATTTACAACAAGAAATGAGGAGTGAATTCTGGTGCAACAGAAAAGTGACAGCAAGGACAATCCGTTAGTTGCCAGCAGCTGGTCTGAGGTGGAAGCTGATGTGTGTTGTTGATGTGTAAATTAATTCTTCACACTATTGAAGTTCTTTATTTTAAATTTTTATTGTTTATGTTTGATAATGCAGCACAATTTGTCAAATATTTTGGTAAATATGGAGAAATTACGGATTCTGTGATAATGAAGGACAGGAATACAGGGTATCCTCGCGGGTTTGGGTTTGTCACCTATGCAGACCCATCTGTGGTTGACAGAGTCATTGAGGAAACTCATATTATTAATGGAAAGCAAGTAGGGACATATTTTCTCGTGTTAATGCTATAATTATTACTTTATATGAGTTTGATAAATGATTATAATTTGCGACTCTTTGTTTTTGCAAAATTTGAAGGTAGAAATCAAGAGGACCATTCCGAGAGGAGCAAACATCAAAGATTTCAGAACAAAGAAGATTTTTGTGGGTGGTATTCCGACAATAGTTGGTGAAGGTAATTTTGAGCATTGACCTGACATAATTAAATCCTGTTGTATTATTTCGAAAATGTTATATCTGGAAGGAAATCCTGATAGTTGTGATCTAGTTGCCTTTTATGTCAGATGAATTCAGGGACTTCTTTTCGAAGTTTGGAGATGTGAAGGAGCAACAAATTATAAGGGATCATTCAAGTGGCCGCTCTCGTGGCTTTGGATTTGTTACATTTGAGACTGAACAGTCTGTTGATGATATCTTGGCAAACGGCAACAAGCTTGATTTTGCTGGAGTTCAGGTTCGTGAAACCTCCTTTAAACAAACCGTATATCTAGAGCGTAGTGTGGGGGTAACAAGTTGATGATTTAGCCTATTTCTTCGTGGTGGTAACTTGTACAGTTCATATTGGTCAAGTATGATGAGAGAACTCAAACAAAGCTGCATTTTTAATATTCTGTATATATATATATATATATATATATATATATATATATTTTAAGATTCACTGTTTTATTATATCTATTTTTATCTTTTGTTATGCAGGTGGAGATCAAGTAGGCAGAGCCTAAGAAGCCAAACCCTCCACCTCCACCACCATCTAAGCGGCTGCGTAACTCAAGAGCTGGATTTGAAGATACTTACGATGGATTTGGTGGAAGCGGTTTTGGTACAGGAGCCTACGAAGGTAGAGGTAGAAGTTATGGTGGATATGGTGGAAGTGAACTTGATGTTTACAGTGGATGTGGTGTGGGTGGTTATGGAGGTTTTAGAGGGGATCCTTCATTAGAATATTCCAGCCGTTATGGGGGAGGCTATGGTAGAGGGTATGATTTAGGTGGCGAGTATGGTGGGCTTGGTGAGAGATATGGAGGATATGGTGGTGGTGGTGGTGGTGGATATGGAGGATACGGTGGTGTTATTAGTTTGAGGGTGGCTATGGAGGGGGTGACAGCGACTATGGAGGTGGCAGTGGAGGTTGACGCTATGGAAATAAAGGCTATGGGGGTGCCGAGAGTGGAAAGTATCACCCGTACGGAAGGTAAAGGATATTTATCAGACGACCATCTCCAGTGACACAAATTTGACATTTTCTTTTTCCAGATTTGTATCATTTGAATATCGGATAGTTTAGTTCCAGCGCTCCGTTCACTTGGTAGCAGAGAAACCGAATCTTGTGCATTTTTTTATTAACTATTAGATTTACCTTATGGTTTTCAGTTGCAAACCATCTATGACACTGAAACTAGTTGAGATGTTTCTCTTTTCTTTTTTATGCATTTCATTCATTGTCTCCCATGTCTAATCTTCAAAAATTGGCTGAATCTGCTATTTTTGTTTGTCACATCGAGGAAGAAGTTGTAGAAGTGTGTGAAGAATGTAGTCGAACAAAGTTCGAATTTGTTTTTGTCCACAATGACATGCAAAATTTGAACTTAATTTTTTTTTTCTTTCGGAGATGTCCATTTTCGCGGAGAGATAAATAAAATATGTCAACATATCGACACTTATGATTCAACCAGGAACCGGGAAATTAATTCCAGGGAACCAAAAAAAATTGAAAAGCTATAATGCTCAAGAACGAGGAAACTCCCTTGGGAACATGCAACAAGTCATTCACATTAGGGCAATTATTCTCCCTTCTAATTTCATCAGCATCCCTAAATGGACCCAGATTTCGGGCGAGATCTGTAGTTAGCCGTGACTTCGGCTGCATTTTTGCTCGATACTTCTTCAACTGTTTCTCTTTAACTCACGTTCTAACATCAAACGTGTTTATCATTTCCATCCTCGACATATATAAAACATGATATTCTTATCAAAATCAATTACAAGCTAAACAATTAGAGGCCGTCATTGATTATTCTCCCTAAATGATCGAATTACCTCAAAACTTGAAGGAAAATCTACAAATACCCCCTTTTAAAGAAAAATGAACGAAATTCAAATATCTCCCTTCCAAATAGCCATTTCCCTCTTTACTTCAAGTTTGAGCATCAAAACCGATGAGTGTAGGAAATGAAAATTCTGACTAGGTGAGAAAATTCGTTGATTTGATTTTTATCATCAACAAATTGACGACGCCTGTGGAAAACTTTGAACAAAGTAAACCAAGAAATTATGTTATGAACTGAAGAAACACCGAAATTTCGGAGATCCGAAAAATGAGTCAAGTTGAAGAAAAACCAGAAAAAATGAAAGTATTCGAAGTGGAGGTCGAGGAGTGCAGTGACTGTCCGATGAACAATGACGCTAATCCTAAAAGGCAACGAAAGGAAACTTTGGCAAAAATACAAGCCGATCTCTCTCCCGCACAACATCGTCGCTTACTGAAGAAAATGTCTATGGCCAAAACTATATAGGAGATGGTAGAAAGCTTAAAAGCACTGAAAGCGAGGAATGCCTTTCTACGGACAAAAAACAAGAGCAGGAAGATTAGCGAGCATGGTGAATTTGAAGGAAATAAAATAGATCTAGCTAATAGCAGCATGCAAGTATCAAAAACCTGCAACAGTGCATCATCGGGAAATGGTAAGGCAAATGGGCGCATGAATATGCCTGTCAAAGAGAGGTTTCTAGAAGAAGTTACCTCACATGATAGAAAGTGTAGTCATTGGGACGGATGAAGAGTGAGTAGTTTGATCAATGCCTTGTGTAACAGTTTTACTTATGAGGAATCTGGAAATCGACCTGCAACGTTGTATGAGTTAGATGATAATGATCTACCATTCTCATGGGAAATCAAAGAAAAACTAGCCCCAGATAAATTTTTCCGCCAAATGATGGATAAATACAATGATAAAGGTAATCCTATGTACCATTTGTGCGAGTATATGACAGAAATCCGATTGAAAAAGAAAGCCTTGAGCTCGAGTGCCAAGACTTCCATCTGACACTGGTTGGATCTGCCAAATGGTTGTGTGGCAAGCTGCAACTGTGATAAATTTGAAGCTGGTTGTAGTTGAAATAAGCCTTCCTATGAGCATTTGCAGGTAGTAGGATCGGACAAGCTGATAAATGTATTTTGTACACTTATTTGAACCTTTAAGTTAGATTATTTATTAGTATTTTGATGAATTATGGCTTAATTCTATACGTATTGTGTTTGTTAGGTACATATGTTAGGCTAAACATCTCTTGTGTATTTGATGAATGATGAAACATTTTCAGTTATATTTCTAATTCAAGATATATCATACTTTAACTATTTCTTGTGTTTGTGATTAAATATGCATGAATATTATGTTATTTGATTGCTTACCTAGCATCAGATAACTTGTCGCTTATTGTAGTATTGGAAGACTCACAATAAGTAGAACACTACATATTTGACATGTGAGCTCTAGGTATTATGAATAATATTTAGGGCTTGTGCAATCTATAGAGGTAATCATGTAATTGAATGCTTTCTTTGTATAAGAATTCAGACTAAGAAAAGGATCGGGTTGAGCTAAGGATTGGTTTAATATATATTGGAAAAGAATATTAGATATTAATGAATTATCAATTATCATGAACACTTTGAATAACACTAACTCACTTAAGTCAAGAATTGGTAATAGAAATCGATAGGTGGAATCTGAAATTCAATACATTCATCCCATCAATTGATAAAACCAATATTTTACATTATTCATAGCTTAATTTAGGATAATCACAAACATCACGTCCTTTTGTGTTACCAACATAAAAATTTGATAAAAATCGTTAAACTATAGTTAGCAATTATTCCTCATGAGACGATAACTGAACTCATTAATTATATTACTTGTCAACGATCCTATATGCTTGCAGGTTTTATCCAAATACAACTACGAGACTAAATGACATGAGGCAAGAAGAAGGTGAATTCTTTAAAAGCTACTTTGCGCGATTCATTATTGAGCTGATCGTTTGCGAAAATATATCTAATGAGAAGGCTCGGGATGCTTTGTGGAACGGCTTGCTAATGGAGACTCCCTTCTAGCGGGATGTCCATAACAAGAATCCAACCTTCTACCACCAACTTGCAAGCCTGATACAAATTGAAATCCAGATGGAGGACACTATAGAAAACCAAAGAAAGATAGAGCAGGTATGAGTTCTCAAGGGAAAAGACTCGGCATATGTACCTGGATTGCCAAAGTATCAGTACATATGACCTCTTCAACTTCCTCAGCGATCGTAAATGCAAAATACATATGATCTCTCCAACTCCTTCGCAAGCAAAAAGCGAAGCCCCCCATCCCCTAGAAATCGAAAGGTAGAATTTTGTAAAATTTATTGTAGCAAGGACCATGACACGGATGAATGCTTTAAGGTAATTAGGAAGGCAAAGCTATGAAATTAGCAGGGCGGGACACATGGGGGTTCTAGAAGCTGAAAGCCTCCATATCCAAGAGGTCGAAGTCGCGGAGGTAAGTCGAAGCAGGCGGATTCTTCGAAAGCACTAATGGAAACCCACACTAATGGCCTCCTGTGAAGAGATCTATACCATAATTGGAGGGCCCTATGTTGGTAGGAAAACAATGAATGCGCAGAGGAACTATGCCCTAGCTGCTAAGAAGCCCACATTAGAAAACTTTTGGATCTGAGGTAATCCCCAAATCTCTTCCAATTATATTTAATACTGATCATAAATAGGGAATCATATATCCCCACCGTGATGAATTGGTAGTATGGAATGTAATAGCTCGCAACGGCCTAAGCCACGTGCTGGTGGATAATGGTAGCTTTGTAAATATTTTGTTTGAAAGTACTTTAGTCCAAATACAGGTGGATCACCCATGGATAACCATAGCTGAACCCCTTTATGACTTTACTGAAGATGGTCTAATCCCAATAGGACAGATCACACTGGAAATAGAGATAGGTTAGGAGCCAACTGTATTCAACGGGTATATGGAATTTGATACCGTCCAAATGACGTACCAACTAATTTTCCTTACTTATCTTAAACATGTCGTCTTAAAGAGTAATATGGCAAGTAAGGGTCATTCCCACAGAGGATTGGTTCAATTTAATCAATTTAATCAATTGCACACTAGAAAATAAAATTAACGGTTATATACTAAATTGATTAAATTGCGGGAGGGAGAGGGGGGAGGGGGTTTGGTTCGTTGAACTAAAGAAAGGAATAAATTCAAAACAGAAAAGATTTGAGTTTTGAAGTAAACAAAGTAGTTTTTTATTAAAGATGTGAAGATGTGATTTTGGGGGTGGGGTATTTCGTTACCACGAGAATGATTTTCATATCAATTACCACAATATATTTTCGTTATCTAGATTAACAACAATTCGAGAATAATTGCAAGCTCAATTATCTCAATCTCTTCTTACATGTTAGTTGAATGAAACAA